>QTSX02001612.1:0-163249 GCA_014839935.2 Entomophthora muscae
TGTTTGAATTTTTAAAAATGCGGGAACTCATAGACACTTTGCAAATTTCAAGTCAAACTACATATTTCCAATGGACAAAATGAATTAACTCGAACCAGATTTGAAGCGTTCAAATCATCAGCTATTTTTATTAAGTTTACTTTTTTTCTGAATTGTGGGATTGTCAAATCCATGAACCAAATTTCAAATCACTTTTGAATACCACTAGTAAACTCAAATAATAATTGCGGGAACAGGAATCTTGTTTTAATGTACAGTAAGCACACTAGGAAACACCAACCCAAATCAAGAAGCTCCACCACAACTAAAATCAATTGAAAATCCAATCTTGATAACCATGTTTAGACATAAAAAGTGATTAAACTTTAAAATCATCCAAAACTGGAAAGGATACAATATTATACACTTAAAAAACGGATATAGAAAATCTGCTACTATTCAAGGCTAAATCAAGAGAAAACAACTACTCACAACTAACCCAATAAATCCAAATAAATACATATTTAATCTAAAATATATTTTATTTTATTTTATTTTAAGTACTGTCAATCACATTTCCAACTAGCTCTTGCACCAGCCTGCAGGGCAGCCTGTCCACGAGGGCGTCCCAGAGGGTCCAAGAACAGACCCAGAACACAACTCAAGGGGAGTCATGCTGACACAAAGGCCTCCCAAGGTGTCATAGCCAGTCAACCACCTCCCGCATCCCAAGCCTGATCAACCAGCCTGAATCCAAGACAGATGCTGCTCTCAAGGCCTGCCACCAAAGTCTCCTACACCAGGGTCACCGGTGTCATAACTGTGCTGTTTTAGCAGAGTTACACGGGGAAAAATATTTAGAAGCTATGTAATAATCTTTATTGGGAGATAGTGATTATATAGTTTATGTGAATCAAGGATAATAAGAACAAGATTGGTGATCACACAGCTGGATGGAAGAAGGGGGTGGCTTGATCCTGATAATGAGTCAAGCGCCAAATCAAGGTATCCACCGTAAAGGATCATCATCTGTTCATGTTGTTGGATTTGATAATTTGAGTTGACTTTCTAGTCTGGCTTTGGGTGACCAAATAATTGGATTGCAGGTCACAAACCTGCTTGGTTGGAACCTTGCTGGCGGGTCAAGCCTGCAGTTTTGACACCGGGAACACTGAGGTTACTTACACCTCCACTGTGTACCCAGTTGTCACCCAGCCCCGCACTCTTGATCCAAGAGTTGCCACTTCCTGCCCCGTGTCTTTGACACAACCTATGAGCCATTGTCACAATTGAGGAGCCATCTGTACTTGTGTTGTATGCCACCATTGACGGCACCAGCGCAACAAAGTGTGATCCCACCCTCTACATAAAGGTCCCCATCCCCTGTGTTGAGCCTGCTAGCCAGGATGCTGCGGTACCTGCCAAGGGCCAGCATCAGTTGACAGATAATGAGCGTGAAGCTCTCCTCAACTGCTTGAACAGAGGAATGGCAGTTTGGGATATTGTGTCCCAATTTGGTGTCACAGCCAGATATATTGGCAATATCAACAAAAATCATGGCAACACCGGGCAAATTGCCAAATCCACCAAGGCTAAGTGGCAGCCCAAACTCTTGCAGCCTGTGCATATTGACGCAATAAAACAGTGGTTGACCAAGGGTTGCCACCTGGACACGCTTGCTGTCCAATCAATGTTGGCCATAAAGTTCAGGCTTTCTGTTTCTAAAACCCTTGTCTACAAAGCAATGGTCAATTTGGGCTTCTCTTGGAAGGTCCTCAGAGTTTCTCCGTACAATAGGAACAGCAAGAAAACAATCAAAGATCAACACATTTATGCCAAGACATATATGGCACTAAAGGAGACTGGTAATGCCCAATTCTTTTACATCAAAAAATTATTGTTTCCCTCCTCAATCAGGTCTAGGCATGGGTGGGTCAAGAAGGAGTCCAAGGATGGTGTAGCCCATTGTGCAGCTGTCCGTTCCCAGACCTATTCAATGATAGTGCTTCTTGGTCCTTGCAGGTCAGATCAATACCAGATGATCAAGGGTTCCCATAATAGCAGGATATTCCTTGATTTTCTCTGAGATATGAAGGAATACCTACAGATCAATTACAGCGGCACAACCAACATTGTTGTGTTGGATAATGGCAGGCTCCACAAGGTGGATTTGGTTGTGTCCAAGTTTCAACCCATTGACAAGAACAGTCATTCCTCCAACCACCACCTTGCTGATTGTCCAATGAGACTCCTCCCCCTCCCACCATATTCTCCATTCCTTAACCCAATCAAGGAGGTCTTTGGGTGGATCAAGAATAAGGTGAAGAAAGGCCTCCCTTGGGACACCAAGGATCTCTTCAACATTCTTGAGATTAGCCAATTTGTGATACCACCTGATGTGGTAGCAGCTTTTTCCAAGCACTCAGAATCCTTCCTCCCTAAAGGCCTTGCCTCTTAGCCAATCAGATAAATGAGCACTCTGGGCTTCATTTGTTTTATTTTTATTTTGTTTTTATTAGGGCTCAAAAATTATTATTTATACATAATGATGTGACTTTTGATTGTATTATAGACATATAAGAATATGTACAAAAGGTAATTAAAATTAATTATACTAGATAAGAGGGATTTATTTTTATATGATGCACTGAATATTATTGGCTTTTGCGGTAACAAATAAATAAATAATAAAAAAAGATAGAAAAAGATTAATTTTATTTAAACAATTGTGAATCCTTGTTGGTACTTTGGCTTTTTTAAGCCACAAATATGACCTTGCAAGTCATCATCTGATCCTTAATATTTCAGTACCACTATAGCCACACGACACAAAAACCAATGATTTTCATGTATCTCTTACTAATTAGTACTTATGACACAGGTCAAGTGTATCAAATATATTTATCAAATCATATTACTGTAAATTCAGAACCTAAACATAAAAATGCGGGATTGTCAAATCCTTGGTCCAAATTTAAAATCACTTTTGTGTGATGGCCTTTTCTAATTAAATTTAATTCTTTGTGTTTTTATTTGGATTTTTAAAAATGCGGGAACTCATAGACATTTTTAAAGCTCAAGTTGAACTGCATATTTCAAATGGACAAAATGAATTAACTGGAATCAGATTTGAAGTGTTCAAATCCATCAACCATTTTCATTAAGTTTACTATGTTTTTTGAAATTGCAGGATTGAAAAATCCAAGAACCAAATTTTAAATCACTTTTGAATGCCACTAGTAAAATGAGATATTAATTGCGGGAACTGGAATCCAAATTGAATGTAAAGTAAGTAACTAGAACAAGTCAACCCAAATCAAGAAGCTCCACTACAACTAAAATCAAATGAACATTCAATCTCAACAACTATGTTTAGACATGAAATTAAGTGAAATTCAAAATTGTCATAACCGGAAATGATACAATATTCTGCACTCTAAATCACTAGTATAGCAACCACAAAACCATATAATGATATATGAGCTACCCTCCTGATGACACAGACATTTTTTAAAAGTTTTTGGGCCCCAGCGTAGCCAGGGCCATAAAACTTCTTTTCAAGGAAGAAAGGAGGAAAAAATAAAACATCAGTTTACTAACTATGTATTCATGTATTGCTACTAAGGATACTTGATTACAGTTAATTTTAAAAAATGCTAATAATAAAGTAGAATTATATATTACAATCTATCTTATCATGTTGTCTTTTCCTTGATGTGTTGATAGTTCATTTGCTGTTGATATGTGATTGCATTTAATTGGATAGTTTCACCTCCAGTTGCCTCCCTGAGACTAGCTGGTCTCAGGGAGGCAACTTGATTTCCTATTGCCAAGGCAACTGGAGGTGAAACCATCCAATTAAATTCAAACACCTTATCAACATCAAATGAACTATAAACACACCAAGGAAAAGGCAACATGGTGAAAACAGATTTTAATATATAATTCTACTTTATTATCAGCATTTTTTAAAATCAACTGTAATCAAGCATCTAAATTTTAGCCGTCCTAAAATAGAATAGGGTACTTTTTGAGAATGCCTATGATTCCTAAAAAAAATTAGCACAAATACACTCTAGATCCTTTATCATCCTTTTTGAGACACCCATAAATTATATTTATTTCAAATTCACCTCATTTTTGATTTGAAATTTGGTTCTTGGATTTGACAATTCCACAATTTTGGATTCATTAAGGTTTTCATGTTGTCTATGATTTGTTTGACATACAAGAAATCTCAAATCATACATTGGAATCCCGCATTTCTGATTCATGTATCCCACATTTGTTTGCTGAGTTTTGTCTTTTGTTGGTTGAGTTATCTGCTTGAGGGATTTGAAAGTTGCCAATTTAAATAAACCAAAAAAAATCAAATTAAATGGTTAATTTTATTAAATATTTTGTTTTTCACTCAGCTGAGTTGCTCACAAAAGTGATTCAAAATTTGGACCAAGGATTTGACAATCCCGCATTTTTACGTTCAGGTTCTGAATTTACAGTACACTTCACTTGTTTACCTAGGAGCCAAAACATCCCTTTTTAATGGCTAAAGGAGGTTTTAAAAAATTAAGGGC
Source organism: Entomophthora muscae (assembly GCA_014839935.2). NCBI lineage: Eukaryota > Fungi > Entomophthoromycota > Entomophthoromycetes > Entomophthorales > Entomophthoraceae > Entomophthora > Entomophthora muscae. Next base: position 4,554 of record QTSX02001612.1, read on the forward strand.
TGTTTAAAAAGTTTCTTTTTTAAATAAAACTTTTCTATGTAATAAACTTAATGAGGCATCAATAAATAAAATTACTAATATGATGCTATCAGGATCACTTCTTATATAGACTGCATGGTAGTTCCTATAATGCCAGGAATAAACCATCTTATCAGAAGACTAGAAAATTACAGAAGTCATTGGAGAAATTGTTGGAATTGAAGGATCCAACTTAAACCATTGATCATAAGTGGGTTATGGCAGCCCCAGTTAAGCAACAGGATCTGATTATCTGTACTAAGTTGACACTGATAAATAGATATAATCTAAGGGTCACTTAATATGCCCTTGTTTATCAGAAGGATCATCAAAATTAATCCCTCAAGGGGTTTTTGCTTGTTGGACAAGATAACACTGCAATAACAAGACATGTTAGGAATATAGATAAAGATGGTATTGCTGAGTTGATAAAATTGATACATATTGAAAATTTTTATTATTTTAACTCCTAAGAGTTGAGTACTCCTAAATTCTCAAATAAACTAAAAACTTATCTGCTTAATTTTAACTTATTCCAATACATCTGGTAGTTGGCTTGCTATACTACATTCCTTACAATCTGATACTAAATTTTATTTTAACTTGAAGATGGTGTCCTGAAACCAGTACTCCCCCTCTGTTCCGCCCAATATTAAACCAATGCCTCCCAATGTTGGAGTATTCACAGTTGAAATTGAAACTGAAACCCTTGTCAGATCCCAATGTCCTGAGTTTTATTCTGAAACCTTGTTGATTTTGGGGATGCCATCTAATTGGGACTACTCTGGCTAGCTTTAATATTTTTATCAAACCCTAGTGTATTCTTTGGAAATTTCACTAAACAATACTTGAAGCCACACTGGTGATTAATTATCAATTCTATGTGGATTAGGATGTTTATTAGATACCACTCTAAAATGGCTTCATACTATCCTGCTATTTCTGTCACATTACTCAACTCTTCTTTGTCTGAATTTTTGGAAGAAGTTTTTTTTACAAAATTGTGTTCCTCTTCTCCTGCTCTGCTGATATATCAGCTTTCAAAATGTTCATCTGTATGAGCTCTTTTTTTAGCTTTTGGTTTGGATTATTTTTTTATGTGGTTTCCTTCTCCAGTTGTGGTGGTTGAGCCTAGTTCCACTGTTTCCTGTTTTTGATGAGATATGTTATTTTGGTATTCAGACTATTAGCTGCTCTGCCCACTGACAATATCTCTTGCAAGATGTTTTTGGCGTCATTACCCTATTCTGGCTCCACCTTTAGTCATGAATAACAAGTTTACCATTTATGACAAAGATTTCAGTGGATGTACATGAATGATTGTTATCTGCGGTGGAGCACAATCCACATGTTTTAACTCAGAGTGCATCATTATATTCTCTGTTAAATACTGTATGTATCTCTTGAGAATCTAAAAGTTGCTGTTTTTATACTCCTTTTGCCAGGAGTCTATCCCTCTTGTGGTTTTCCTTCCTCACTTCCTGTCTTACTGTCAGAAAATTGACATTCCTGAAGTCAATAATCTCTCAGTGCTGTGGTTAGAAGTTGAGCAAACTGCACAGGAATTAGAGGTTTGGGATTCCCTGTTAACCAAATCTGAGGCTCTGGTTAACCAAATCCTTTCTCTGGTCTCAAATTATTCCATTAATAAACAAGTGGTCTTGGCAGTTGACACCAAACCTGCCTCTTGCTCCTGATTTGTGATCTCTAGTCCAGTAGTGGTCACTCATTTTCCTGGAAATGAATGCTCTTTTAGTGTTTTTTTACAGCCCCAGTTGGCTATTCTGAACAAAACGGCTGTTGATGGCATTATAGATGCTCAGAAAACTCCTGAGAGTTCTTTAACAATGCTTCAGCATGCGCTCCCTGTGAATTTGGCAACTTCTTAGTCTGTTAATTCTACTTTGGTCCCTATTAATCATTCACAGTCTGTTTTTTCTAGAGCAGTACAGAAAAGACTGAGTGTTATTTCCAGGAGCATCCAGCCTCATTGGCTGAACTTGCTCTACCAAAGAGTAGCAAGTTCCTGTTAAAGTAACCTAATTAGCTACAAATAAATTTACTTCTGAATACTTCTTGTTCTATGGTATCATTTATAATGATCAGTCCACCTTTCAGCCTCCAATTTTGTTAGGCACTGGTGCTTCTGAAAACTTTATAAGTGCTGAAACTGTGAATATGTTGCAACTAAAGTAACATCCATGCATATTGGTTTGGGAAGGAAATTATCAAACATTTCCTTCTTTCCTGTTGAAGTCTCTGATTACATTCACAGTTGCAGGACAATCCTTTGCTACCAGGTTCTCCATATGCTCAACACTCATATACCCTATTACCTTGAGGGTGGTTTTGTGATGTGATCATAATGTGTCTATGCTTTTTAAAGAGAATAGGCTTCAGCTTTATCACCCCTATGGTATTAATGTTCAATTCTGCTGTTAGATATCAAGGAGTAAGATAAGTTTACTCAAACTATCCAAGTTGCTACAGTATCTTCTCTTCTAAGATCAGATTTACCATATGTTTCCAACCTTGGTCTTTAGCTTTTGAAGCCTCAAGAAGTAAAGTTCTTCTAAAATATGATCAGTTTGACTTTGATTTCAGGGTCACAGTGAATTTGATTCATTTTGCATCCCATATTTATCCTTTGACACTAAAGGAGGATGTTTTCATAGAGGAATAAACTTGAGACATATTGACAAAAGGACACATTTTCAAGGAAACTTTGTCCATCTATTTTCCATTGTTGTTTATCTAGAAATCTGATGGGTCCTTGTGGCCTTGTGTGGATTATGAAAACTTAAACAAAATTAGTATCTCTGATCCCTATTCTCACCCACTTAAGTCTCAGATTTCTTGATGTGTTGAGAAAGCTAAAATATTTTCTAAGCTAGATCTAATGTACTGTAAATTCAGAACCTAAACATAAAAATGCGGGATTGTCAAATCCTTGGTCCAAATTTAAAATCACTTTTGTGTGATGGCCTTTTTTAATTAAATTTAATTCTTTGTGTTTTTATTTGGATTTTTAAAAATGCGGGAACTCATAGACACTTTGCAAAGTTCAAGGTGAACTGCATATTTCCAATGGACAAAATGAATTAACTAAAATCAGATTTGAAGTGTTCAAATCCATCAACCATTTTCATTAAGTTTACTATGTTTTTTGAAATTGCAGGATTGTCAAATCCAAGAACCAAATTTCAAATCACTTTTGAATGCCACTATTAAAATCAGATATTAATTGCAGGAACTGGAATCCAAATTTAATGTAAAGTAAGAAGCTAGGACATATCAACCCAAATCAAGAAGCTCCTTTCTGGATAAAATCAAATGGAAAATACATTCTTAACAACCATGTTTAGAAATGAAATTAAGTGAAATGCAAAATTTTCTAAACTGAAAATGATACAATATTCTGCACTCTAAATCACTAATATAGTGACCATAAACCCATATAATGATTTATGAGCTAACCTCCTGATGACACAGACATTTTTTAAAAGTATTTTGGCCCCCAGCGTAGCCAAGGGGCCAAAAAATTTCTTTTCAAGGAAGGAGGAGGAAAGATAAACCATCATTTTACTACACTATGTATTCATGTACTGCTATTAAGGATACTTGATTACAGTAGATTTCAGAAAATACTAATAATAAAATAGAATTAGATATTACAATATGTTTTTATCATGTTGTCTTTTCCTTGGTGTGTTAATAGTTCATTTGCTGTTGATATGGTGTTTGCATTTAATTGGATGGGTTTACCTCCAGTTTCCTTAGCAATAGGAAATCAAGTTGCCTCCGCAACCACAGTTGGTCTTGGGGAGGCATCTTGATTTCCTATTGCCAAGGCAACTGGAGGTGAAACCATCCAATTAAATGCAAACATCTTATCAACATAAAATGAACTATCAACACACCAAGGAAAAGGCAACATGATAAAAACAGATTGCAATATCTAGTTCTATTTTATTATTAGTATTTTCTGGAATCTACTGTAATAAAGCATCTAAATTTTAGCTGTCCTAAAATGGAATAGGGTGATTTTTGAGAATGCCTATGATTCCAAAAAGAATTAGCACAAATCTACTCTAGATCCTTTAGCATCCTTTTTGAGACACCCATGAATTATATTTATTTCAAATTACTCACAATTATAATTGAAACTTGGTTCTTGGATTTGACAATCCTGCAATTTCAGATTTGTTAAGTTTTCCATGATGTCTATGATTTGTTTGAAATACAGGAAATCTCAAATTGTACATTAGAATCCTGCATTTCTGATTCATGTATCTTGTATTTGTTTGTTGTGTTTTGTCTTTTTTTAGTTGAGTTATCTGCTCAAGAGATTTGAAATTTGCCAATTTAAATAAATCAAAAAAAGTCAAAATAAATGTTTGATTTTACTGTAAATTCAGAACCTGAACGTAAAAATGCAGAATTGTCAAATACTTGGTCCAAATTTTGAATCACTTTTGCGGGCAACTCAGCTGAGTGAAAAACAAAATATTTAATAAAATTAACCATTTAATTTGATTTTTTTGGTTTATTTAAATTGGCAACTTTCAAATCCCTCAAGCAGATAACTCAACCAACAAAAGACAAAACTCAGCAAACAAATGTGGGATACATGAATCAGAAATGCGGGATTCTAATGTACAATTTGTGATTTCCTGTATTTCAAACAAATCATAGACATCATGTGAAAATTAACAAATCTTAAATTGCAGGATTGTCAAATCCAAGAACCAAATTTCAAATCAAAAATGAGGTGAATTTGAAATAAATATAATTTATGGGTGTCTCAAAAAGGATGCTAAAGGATCTAGAGTGGATTTGTGCTAATACTTTTAGGAATCATAGACAATCTCAAAAATTACCCTATTTCATTTTAGGACGTCCAAAATTTAGAGTGTAATATTCACAAAATTGACATATTTAACAATAAAATTGACTAAAATATACATTCCTTTTCTTGAGTTTAAAATTTTAATAAATTTTTATTATGTATTCTTCCTACACCAACCAAGTCAACAAGCTGTTCCCTGGCCTTGACAAAATCATGCAGGGCTATGCTAGGTCTCTTAACAGTGAAGCCTCTGTCTATGGCCACTCCCAACCCGCAGGCCCCTCTGCAAGCACTACCCAGGAGTGTGTTCTTTCTCCTGCATCCTCAACATGGCCCTGTTTGCCCATCATGCACAGACAGCTGCTAACCAAAATTCCTTATCAGTGATGGCATCTGGAACCAGCTATTTGAGCCATGGGGTCACTCAGAGAGCCCAGAACCCCAAAACAGCCAATCAGATGGCATCAACCAGTTTCCAAGATGGAGACGTCCCTCCCCCAGCCAATCAGCCTGCAAGATGCAGAAGAAAATTGATCACCCCGGAGATTGTTCTTGAAATGGTTGAAAAGCAAGGGAAGCTTATGTCCCTTGGGGAAATTGCAGCCGCAATGGGGTTTGCAAAGTCCACTGTGGCTGCAACCCTGCAAGTCCACGTCAACTGTGGCCCCCCGCCAAAAAGATCCCAACTGGTGCTTGTACCTCAACCAAAGGTGAAAAAGCCCACCCTCTCATAATGGCCATTATGGAACATGACCCGCGGATGCCCCTGGTCAAGGTACGTCTCCAGTTGGGACTCCATGGCATCTTCACCAACAAAAGAACAGTGAATTCATGGATGCACAGAGTCGTGGTTGCTGCTAGAATCTTGTTCAATAAAGTTCTCAGTGGCCTCATTTTAGTGGATACCAACCCCTACAACTCAACAATTATTAATTTTATCAAAGGAAGGGCAATGAGGGCCTGTAATGATGTAATATTCCTGTTGTATGCTAAGATCTTGGCCAGTATCCAAGACTTTGGAGAGAAGCGCATCCAATATGACTTGTACAAGCGCGGCCCAATCTTGTATTGGTTTGTTGGTGTTTTATTGGCAATTTCCCCATTGGGCGTCAATTATTACTCAGAAATATCAAACACCGCAGATGGGTATGCCTACCAGATGGAGCTCAAGGACATGCTGGAGGAGTGGGCTGCCCAAAACGCCATGCACACAGTTGTTTTGAGTGCGGAGATGGAGCAGCGGGAATTGGCTACCCAAGAAATCAGGGCTGCGGGGCATACCTGCTGGTCCTACCCCATCAACTACGCCAACATGCACCTTGCAGATGTATGTCTCTACAATTTTGGTTCTGCTCTCAGGCGTTTAAAGCCTGCCACCTACAATGAACTATGCACCCAAATTGATATGGGCTATGAGCTTTTCCCTTCCGCGTCCGTCCAGGACTTATTTGATCTCATCATCTTCTATGCAAGTGATAGTGATAAGTCCAGAAAGGACCCCCACCTCCCCCCACGCCACTTCATCCGTTTTGTCAAGCCTGCATATGTGACAGAAGAAGAATTTGAGCAATTGAAGCAAACCGCTCTTGCTGCCCCTCCCCAGTCAACAGACCCTGCCTCCCCAACCCCCCATCAAGATCAAGCCACCTGCCTTCCAACCCTGACTCCCAAGCAACCACCCATTCCTTCCCCACCATCTCTGATGCTGTCCTTTTCATAGGCACAGATGAAGGCAATGTTCATTCCGCCCATTCCCTCCCCTTCCTGTCCTTTGATTAGTAAATAAATCTTTTCTTGGTGACTACTATTAAAATTAATTTTTTCTTTCAGTTCATAATTAATAAAATATTTTTTACATTGTTATAAGTTTCTGTGTGTAAAGAATGTTGTACATTTGATGTGGTAGCATATATTTATTTCTGAGGATATTTTCATCATCATCATTAATAAATTGAAGACAATAAACATAAATATTGAATTATAATATTGCAATTAGACGTCAACTATTGATATTTTGATATTACGTGCATAACTCAATGTATTTAGTTTAATAAAATACATTGTAAATGTGGCCTTTTTTCATTGTAATTTATCAAAATGGATTGTGTTTATATTAGAGAGCCATTAACACTTAGTACAAATATTAATAATTAGTGCATTTTACAGCCTGTATATTTACCTATTGGTAATAATTCTGTAAACTTTTAGTCAGATTTTGTGAGGTAATAATAATGTAATGTGTTAATAGAATACTGTTTATTGTCATTAATTGGCTGATTTTCTTTGATGTGGCAATTGTGCATTTTCTGATGTTTACGCACTAGTATCCAATTGGTTGGCTTCATATCCAATCACACAGGCAATAGGAAAACAAGCCGCCACCCCAACCACATCCAGTCTCTGGGTGGCGGCTTGTTTTCCTATTGCCTGTGAAATTGGATATGAAGTCAACCAATTGGATACTATTGTGTAAACATCAGAAAATGCACAATTGCTACATCAAAGAAAATCAGCCAATTAATGACAATAAACAGTATTCTATTAACACATTACATTATTATTACCTCACAAAATCCGACTGAAAAGTTTACAGAATTATTACCAATAAGTAAATATACAGGCTGTAAAATGCACTAATTATTAATATTTGTACTAAGTGTTAATGGCTCTGTAATATAAACACAGTCAATTTAAATAAATTAAAATGAAAAGGCCTCATTTACAATGAATTTTATTAAACTAAATACATTGAGTTATGCACATAATATCAAAATATCAATAGTTGACGTCTAATTGCAATATTCTAATGCAATATTTACGTTTATTGTCTTCAATTTATTAATGATTATGACAAAAATATGTATGCGTCAAAGATAGTACTATAAAAGCCAGTTTTTTGATGGAATTCAAACAAAATGTCATCAATCTATAAATTAATCAACAAATTAGAAGCTCACCTGCAAAAGGTTGTTGAAATCAAGAAAAACATCAGAGAAATAGTGACAGGAAAGCTAGGGGACAAGGGCCAGCCACTGATCCAACTAAAAGAAGATGCTCTGAACAAATTATGAAATATTATAGATGAAAGAAATAAAGAAAAATTACTTAATCTACAGGGAACTATTTTATCAAGTCTAAAGTTCAACAACGCGGGATACAATTTGTGGGAGTTCTGGCAGGGGGCCAAAGAAAACAATGAGAAGATCAGACTAATAGAAGGAATAGAAATTCAAAAGGAAATCAACACCAATGAAGAGGAAACCAACCAAATGGAAACAGATGAAAATGAAACACAAGAAAGAAGCAGAAGCACATCAAGAAATACAGGAGCTTTATTAAATGAAAATCAAGAGGAAGCACAAGTTGCAAGAAGAATAAGAAAAATTAAGCCTAAGAAAATTAATGAAGAGCATCCAACGCTCATGAAGTTTGCTGATATGGCGCCTGTGGCTGAGGGTGCCACAGGGGAACAATGAGTAAGTTTTTTATGTTTTACTTATATTTATTTTAGTCATCACCAGGAATGGGGATGAGGTTGCAGAAGTGGCGGCTTATACGCTGAGTTGATTTTATGGGGGCTACCAGTCACTGGTGGCTCCTATAAAACAAATAAATAAAAACAAATAAATAAAATAATTCAGCAGAATATGAATATGTTTTTTAATAGTGAAGCTCAAATCAGGGAATATCAACCACCCGCGGGGTGCTTGCCATGGATAAGAGAAGCCTACAAATTAGGATCAACAATCAAAATAAAAGAAATGAATGAAATTTGCGGGTTTTGAAACTGAACTTTGATGAATACATATATGAAAGCGTTCAAAGGTTCCCATTCTCAAATATCAACAAATACAAAATAAAGTTTAATAAAAACCAATTTTCAAATAGGAAATGAATATCTGAAATCAGCAATTTTTAATGAAATTTTTAAGGCTCTATCAAATAAAGTTGGGGATGCAGTCCTTGTGAATAGTTTTAAACCTTTAATTATATTGTTTGCCAAGGCCTGGGGGGCAGATTCAAGTTGGGCGCCCCCCGTTACCCTCTTCAAGTTCAACCAAACGCCCTATATCAATAGGTAATACAAACGTTCAAAAAATTGTGCATGTTCTCGGAGAAATATACCTCGCAAAGGATCCATGTCGCGGTGTACCTGGGAATCCTGCTCCATTGCATACTGAAAGCCAACGTGAAAAAATTAGAAGATGTACCTATACAGATCAACATATGCCGCGTAGCCCTTGACAGACAGAAAACACCACAGGGATACAGGACAGTTGAGCACGTCCTCTATGATTCATTTGCATTGGCAACACTATACGGGTACTACATGCCCCCAAAAAAAACCTGCTAATTGATTCCCTCACCCGTCTGCCTTTTATAAGATGTTCGGCTACCACCGGGGTGCTAAGCGCCACTCCCCTAGCAATTGGCGCCAGAGTCATCCACCACATACAGAAGAGTATGTGGTCCCAATTAGATGCATTAGCTGAAAATTTAATTTCAGGGTATAATTCCCCAGAATAAACACATTCCCCTTGCAATTTGCATTCCCCCAATAAATAATTTTCCCTTTCAAAAAAAACTTTTTTATTTTTAATTTATTTTATTTTAAATATTAAAATTTAAATATTAATATTTTAATACTAAATACTTCACTATTTTAAAATTTTAATTGTAAAATTTTAATAGTAAAATATTTAATATAAAATATTTAATATTAAAATATTTTCTGTTAAAATATTTAATAGTAAACATTTAATATTAATATTATATATTTTAATATTAAATATTTTACTATTAAAAATATTTAATATTTTAATATGGAATATTTTAATATTGAATAAATCACAATTAAATAAAAAATTGGTGTATTTTGAATATTTAACCTTTACTATTAAACTTTAAAATTTTTAATTATATTTTATTTTAAAATTTTATTTTTTATTTTAATTTTTAGTAGGTAAATTATAGTATTAATATATCTAAATATATTACAAGATAATAGTTAAAGTTGCAACCACATCAAATATTTAAAAATAAGTTAAAAATGTTTTTATTTATTATTTATTATCTTGTCAAGTATGGGTACATTTATCACAAAGATAAACATGGAGAATTGAATTTATCCACATCATGCGGCCCGCTCCACTATTGTTCTAAACAAATGATTGTTTACAACTTGAATTACCTTTCCCTTGTAATATGATTTGATAAACATATTTAATATACTTGAACTGCGTCCTAAGTACAAATTAGTAAGGAATACATAAAAATCATTGGTTGCCGTGTTGTATAGCTACAGTGGCACTGAAATACCAAAGAGCAGATGATGACACGCAAGGTCCAATTTGTGGCTTAGAAAAGTCAAAGTACCAAAATGATCACAATTATTTAAATAAACTGTTTTTTTTATCTTTTTTTATTATTTATTTATTTGTTACCGCAAAAGCCAATAATATTCAGTGCATCATATAAAAATAAATCCCTCTTATCTAGTATAATTAATTTTACTTACCTTTTCTAGTATTCTTAAATGTCTATAATACAATCAAACGTCCCATTATTATATATAAACAATAATTTGAGTCCTAATAAAAAAAAAAATAAAAACAAATAAAACCGGGGCGCCCATTTATCTGATTGGCTTGGAGGCCAGGGCTTTGGGGAGGAAGGATTCTGAGTGCTTGTAAAAAGCCGCAACCACATTGGGTGGCATTGCAAATTGGCTGACCTCAAGAATATTGAATAGGTCCTTGGTGTCCTGCAGAAGGCCTTGTTTCACCTTATTCTTGATCCAACCAAACATCTCCTTGATTGGATTCAGGAATGGGGAATACGGCGGGAGGAAGAGAAGTCTCTTTAGACAATCAGCAAGGCGGTGGCTGGAGGAGTGGCTATTCTTGTCAATAGGGGAGAACTCAGACACAACCAGATCCACTTTGTGGAGCCCAACATTATCAAGCGCAACAACATTGGTTGTGCCTCTGTAATTTATCCAAAGTTACTCCTTGACAACTCAGAGAAAATCAAGAAAAGTCCTGCTGTTATGGGAACCCTTGGTCATTTGGTATTGGTCCAACCTGCGAGGACCAAGAAGCGCGACCATGGAATAGGTCTGGGAACAGGCAGCTGCATAATGGGCCACGCCGTCCTTGGACCCCTTCTTGACCCACCCATGCCTAGACCTGAGTGAGGAGGAAAACAACAATTTTTTGATGTAGAAGAACTGTACGTTGCCAGTCTCCTTTAGTGCCAGATATGTCTTGGCATAAATGTGTCAATCCTCAATGGTCTTTTCACTGTTTCTGTTGTACAGAGAAACTCCGAGCACCTTCCAAGAGAAGCCCAAATCAACCATTGTTTTGTAAACAAGGGTTTTAGAAACAGAAAGCCTGAACTCTGTGGCAAGCATTGATTGGACAGCAAGCATGTCCAGGTGGCAATCCCTGACTACCCACTGCTTTATTGTGTTGATGTGCACAGGCTGCAAGAGTTTTGGCTGCTGCTTAGCCTTGGTGGATTTGGCAACTTGCCCGGTGTTGCCATACTTGGTGTTGATGTCAGCAATGTACCTGGCTGTGATACCAAATCAGGACGCAATATCCCAAACCACCATTCCCCTGTTTAAGCAGTTGAGGAGAGCTTCACGCTCACTATCTGTCAACCGACGCCAGCCCTTGGCAGGTACCATGGCATCCTGGCTACCAGGCTCAGCACAGGGGATGGAGACCTTTGTTTAGAAGGTGGGATCACGCTTGGTTGTGCTGGCGCCGTCAATGGTGGCATACAATACAGGCGCAGATGGCTCTTCAGTGGTGGCCAATGGGTCATAGGAGGTATCAAAGACGCAGGGGCAGGAAGTGGCAACTCTTGGGTCAAGAGTGCAGGCCAGGTGACAACTGGGTACAGGGTGGAGGTGTAAGTAACCTCAGTGTTCCCAGTGTAGGAGACTTTGGTAGCAGGCCTTGAGAGCGGCTTCTGCCTGGGATTCAAGCTGGTTGATTGGGCCTGGGACACAGGAGGTGGTTGGCTGGCAATGACAACTTGGGAGGCCTGTGTATTGGCATGACTCCCCTTGAGTTGGGTTCTGGGTCTGTTCTTGGACCCTCTGGGACGCCCTCATGGACAGGCTGCCCCGCGGGCTGGTGCAGGAGCAGGTTGGGAATGTGATTGACAGTCCATAAAAATAAAATAAAATATATATTTTAGATTAAATATGTATTTATTTGGAGTTATTGGTTTAGTTGTGGGTAGTTGTTTTCTCTTGATTTAGCCTTGAATAGTAGCAGAGTTTCTATATCCATGATTTGAAGTGAATAATATTATATAATTTCTGGGTTTGGATGATTTTAAAGTTTAATAACTTTTTTATGTCTAATTATGGTTAATGAGATTGAATTTTTCATTTGATTTTAGTTGTGGTGGAGCTTCTTGATTTGGGTTGGTGTTTCCTAGTGTGCTTACTGTACATTCAATTTAATTTCCAGTTCCTGCAATTAATATCTGAGTTTACTAGTGGCATTCAAAAGTGAATTGAAATTTGTTTCTTGGATTTGACAATCCTGCAATTTCAAAAAACATAGTAAACTTAATGAAAATGGTTGATGGATTTGAACGCTTCAAATCTGATTCCAGTTAATTCATTTTGTCCATAGGAAATATGCAGCTTGACTTGAACTTTGCAAAGTGTCTATGAGTTCCCGCATTTTCAAATATTCAAATAAATACTCACAAAAATCAATTTAATTAAAAAAGACCATCCCGCAAAAGTGATTCAAAATTTGGATCAAGGATTTGACAATCCTGCATCTTTACATTTAGGTTCTGAATTTACAGTACAATTTAAATCTTATTTAGACAGCAGAGGGAATGGAATGGTTGACTGTGTTCAGCACAAAGAAGGGGATACTTCAGTTTTTTGTTATGAATTTCAGGTTGAAAAATGCTCCTGCCTGCTTTCAGTGGCTAATTGATTATGTTCTTGGAGATTTATTAGGGGTTTGTGCCTGAAATAATGGCTACTTTTGACTTAAAAAGTGAATTATAATGATGATTTTGTTAGTTGTGCTAGCTTAATTTCAATTTTTAAAGTGCTCAGGGAGGAAACCCAGAAAACACAACAAAATTGTGGCCATTTTGACACAATTTAATATAATTTTAATTTAAATATAAATTTAACCCCAATTTTTCCTTTACTTTTACTAATAAAAATTTAAATTTTTTGGAAAGTCATATTCATAATAAAAAAGTGTCAATGTCAACACTTTTTAAGCCGTACTTTTTATTTATAATAAAACTGAAACATCTAAAATAATAATAGGATATGTCATGAATTTATACTGACTTTGTTCTACCTTGGATACCTTGGCGGCCTGCCAAGCCATCTATTATAGAAGCTTCCAATATCACTAGCAGGCTTAATTGATCTGAGAAGCCTACGTGAAGTAGATTTGGATCACTTATTGCAAGAACAGCCAGGAATACAATAGACCTCAATTATGACTGGATCCCAATTGGCTAGAGTTATTCCATAATATTCTAGCAAACCGCCAGGTTAAATATTATGGGTTTCTCTGAGGATCAAAAGGAATGTGCCCAATTTGCACTAGAAAACCGCCAGTGCCATTGCAAATCAATGCAAGAAAGGTTGCCAAGCAACAAGGTGTCATGTGCTAAAAATAGAGTCATAAATTAGCGCCGCCACCGCTGGCACACTAATAGATTATGTATCACTATATTGCAATTAGTACCCAGAGCAGGGTACTATGATATGTGATCCCATGAAATTGCATGGATGCCTAACTCTGGGGGTTGATGCTGGCGGTCTGGGGTGAAAAGACTACCAATCAAGAGTAAGATGCGCCAGATGATCTGATCCTGGCAAGAGAGCGCTGGCTCTATAAAAGCCCTTCCATTGGACTAATGAAAGGCAGACAAATATAACCATATCCTACTTTAGAACCTTTTCACAGTAGAAGAATAAATCCAAGTTCAAAGACCTTTATCAGTACTCAAAGAACTAGCAAGCTGCCTGTATAGAAAGCCGCTTGAAGTTGCCTCCCTTGGACATTGCTAGCTGTTCCCTTGCCAAGAAAATACCAGACACCACAAGTAACGCTTGTTGCCATACAAGCATCTATTAACCCAATGACCCAGATAACCCAAATACTCAATAAAGCAAATTATAATCAGACCGCCAGGTCTGAGAGCAGAACCAAAAGTTCTGACAGTGGTGCTCACTTACAAAATGAGTTATCTGAGCTGTCTATTGTTGGCAAGTCTTTGCCCCACCACCCCAGCTTTGTTGATAAGTATGGGGGTGTGATAGTCCACATGTTTGGTGGTTTGCAGGCAGGGCTAATATTGGCCAAGCAAAAGTTTGGTTTTTTGTTTCAGGTAGGGGCCTAGTAGCTAACATAGGACTACTAGGGGTAAGTAAGGTGAGCCTATTAGGTAACATAGGACTACTAGGGTAAGTAAGGCCTGGCTGGTAGGTAACATAGGACTACCAGAGGCAGATGTTGCCTCCACCAAGCAGAAGATATTGGCTGCTTTGGGCTATAGTTCTTCACCTAGAAGGGAACTGTGGTTGCGGAAGGGTGAAGACTAGAAAGCAAGCAGGGAACTTTGTCTGTCTGGGGGGTAGGTTTGGGACCCCTGGCAGGTAACACAGGCTGCCAGGGAGGGGAAGAGCTCTGAGGGCTCTATGTACCCTTATACACTTACAGGAGGTCTGTGAGCCAGCATCCTACCTAACGGACTGGTAGGGTGTCCTTGTTTATGCCCCTATGGGAGCTTTGGGGGTAACCCAAAGTGAGCATTGGAGGGCATATACTTGCTCAGAGGTGTCACCAAGGCGGTTTGCTTGGGGAAGCAAGCTGCATAGCTTGGTGTGATCAGGCCTCTGGGAAGTAGAGCTGATTACTCTGTGACTGAAAGCTCAGACTTAATCACCTGGGTGAGTAAATACAACAAATATACATTGATCTATGGTTGAATGACCTAAGTGGAGTGCCACTTGCAAGGGCCCAGTCAAACGCCAGTTCAATGTAGACTCATGCCTGGGTCTACAAGCTCTGGTAATGGGGACAGAGATAAAGATCCAAGGTGGTTCACAGAATTAACAGAGAAGACTAGCAAGAGGGACTGTTTGATCACAGTGAAGGCTAGTTGACGGACTGTTAATTCATATTGAATTATGGGAACCAATATGGTTCAGTGTGTAGAAGGAACAAAGGAGGTTCCTAGTGAAGATTTGCTGAGGGACTGGTTGAGGATAAGCTGAGGGCTCAGAGATTATGATGCAGGACTAGCTGATCATGAGGCATGTTGGCCAAAGGATCAGAAGATTATGATGCAGGACTAGCTGATCATGATTCAGGTTGGCCAAAGGACCAGAAGATTGTGTTGCAGGAGTAGCCAGAGGACTGATGAAGTTAATGGACTGATTGCTGGTTAAGCTGAAGAGCTGGAATATGAGCTGGCTGAAGGATCATAAGATGATGAAGAACTGGTGATCTGGAGAAATGAGCCAAGATTTGCCAAATTGATTTGCTGAGGTGATAAAATGTGGAATATTTTGCCTTGGTTTAGTATTAAAATCAAGAAGGAATATGGATAGAAGTGTGGATAAGATATTTATTTATTAAGTTCCTAGGATAGATGAAGGTATGTTGCTATGAGAGCGGGATACAAAGTTTTTTGGTGGGACATTTTCCTTGGATTTTACAAGATTTGTAAATATATGGGGAAAACGTTGAAGAGGTCCAGAAAGAACAATTTTAATATTATTCTACTATTTAAATGGGTTTAGGTTGAATGCAGGAAGAAAAAGTGCCGGAATAATGGACCAGTTAACATTTTGGTGCGTGAAGAGTTGTCAATTTGAGCGGTTTGAGCTGTGGAAATTATTTTCATATTTGATCCCGGTGGAACTTCATAAATGGTCTATTTCCGCGCTCTGCATTCATTGGTTGAGTTCTGGCAGGTTTCCTGATGAAAATTGATTGGTTGGAATCCAAAAGCTTAAAGTATAAGCAAGTAAATAGTGAATTAATACTTTAAGCTTTTAAGAAAGTAAGTATGTAAGCTTAAGTTATTATAGGAAAAATTGAGCGGCAATGGTTTAAGCTTATGAAGAAAGCCATTTTGAAGGCAGAACCGTTGGGAAAAGGACACTATAAGAAGGGGGCTGGCTGGGAAGTTACTGGGTCTTTTAAAGGTCTTTTGGAAGGCTTTTAGAGGTCCTTCCCAGGTCTTCTGAGTTTCTGCCAAGAGGTTTTGGAAGCCTTTGATCACCAGCAGGAGCTTGGTTGGACTAATACAGCCCAAGATAACGGAGCAGGAGCCCAGGAATAAGAAGCTGGATCCTAAGTGCAGTGCCAGAGTCCAAGTTTAGGGTGCTGGAGTCCAAGTTTAAGGAGCAGACGTCCAATACTAAGGTGCAGAAGTCCAAGACCAAGTACAAGGAGTCCAAGATATTGTTGGAGGACTCCAAGTATTGGCAAATTCATATTGTTTCCTTGACCCCCTGGGCCATATACCAGAAGGTTTCTAAGGGGATCTTCCTTCTGAGAGTGAATAAAAGCCCATTTTGACCCCTATACATATTTCTGAGATACATTTCCCCTTACTAGAGAATGATAACCCCTTCCAGCCGGTCCCTGGCTACAATCCAGGACACACTTGGGGACTGGTGGACAGGAACCCCACAGGGGGACTACATGGAAACTAGTGATGCAGAACAGGACACATCCCTCCACTTGGAGATTGCTCCCTACCAGGTACCAGAAGTGCCAGTGGACAAAATCAATCTAGATGTCACTGGTACAATGGCACAACACAAACCAAGTAATTTCACCATTGAGGATGTGTGGTCTTTTATGGATGCCTTGATGCAAGGCTATAAGTCCACTGGTGATAAACAGCAGGATAGTGATTATGCCCTGTTTACAACCGCAAGATCCTCTGAGCACTTGTGGTCAACCTTCAGAAGCTATCAAGAGGCCAGTAGCACGCAGCTTGTCCTACTTCTGAAAAGAGAAGGAGTTGAAAGAATAACTGATGTTCTTTCATACTTTTTGCACCCCGCCATCAAGCATATACAGCGCTTGGTGGCCCGCCAAAACCTCGACCTTGAGGATATGGGCCGGTTCAGGATCAAAATCCAGCACGCCCACGCCGCTCTGGTGCACCAGTTAAATGCCAGCTTCCACACAGTACAGCAGGCTGTGGGTGGCATTAACAAAGCTGCCTCTTCTGCACATTATTGTGTAGACAAGATAGTTTCCCAGTTCAATAACCAGGTGGTACAAGTGGTGGCTGGGATCCTTGACTCCCGCGGTCTGACTCCTCAATGGGCGTCAGACATAACCTTCCACAGCGTTAACCTGGCCAAGAAGGTACACTTTTTGGCCCGCCAGTCTACTGTGGATGAGATTGCAGATTGACAGGATAAGCTTCACAGTATGGTCTCAGATAGTAGCGCCCGCCACAAGGAGCGCCATAACGAGATCATCTACTGGGTAAATAAATTGGTCAAGAAAGTGAACAAAATGAAGGGGAAGTCGGCTTCTTCAAATTGCTCCTCAATCTTGGATCAGACTCAAGACCAGCACACCTGTTGCCTCAACCACAAAGTGTACACCAACAACAAGCACAACTTATGGGAAACAATAGAGACTGTCTGTGCGCTGACAACCCAGCTATACCAGGACCTGGAAGACAACTGCGCCCAGATTGCCACCCTTGAACACAAGCTGGATGCCTACAGAAAACTTTTAGATCTGCTAGCTTCAACTACTCTGCTTATGGAAGGAAACCATAGCAGTCTCTTGGAGCAATTGCAATCTAATGAGGCCACCAGAAAGGTCTTTGAGGCTAACATGTCAGCAAGACTCAGTAGATTGGAACAGGCAGTGCTATCCAATAGCAGCTTGTCTAAAGAAGATAAGCAGAGCCCTGTCCCAAACTCTTCCCCTGAGCAACAGAAGGCGTTGTCTCCCAAATTTTTTGACTTTACCTCTGACCATGGTACAGATGATAGCAGAGGGACCCGTCAAGTTCCCATAGGATTTGTCATGTTGCCTCCACTCACTCCACTGACTGGTCTCTGCCCTGTCAAACCAGTAGTGGAAACTTGTGAAGAGACAACTGTCCCTGATCAAAAGTTCAAGCCTCTGAACTTGCCAACATTTGACCAAAAAGGTAACATAAAAACCTTTATTTGCCTCTTTGAAATGTTGATGTGTGGAGCTTCAGACCACATAAAGGCAACGGCTCTGATCAACGCATTAGACCCTGCCAGTGTGGATGTGATCATGCCTCAACTTCTGGCAGAAGAATGGTCTTATGACAATGCAAAAATTGCAGTGATCAAGGAGTTTGGCAGGGAAACCAAACTGCAAGCAAGTAAGGCCAAATTCAGTAATATCTCTTTCAATAAATATGAGAGTGTACAGAATTTTGCTGACCACTTCTATCACAAAGTTCAGGTACTCCTGGGGGCAGGAGTACTTACTGACTTGGACTGCCGCATCACAATGAGTAGGACTCTTCAACTGTATAGAGAACTCTTCAATGTGATATTTCTGGTGCTTGACCAGGCCAACAACACCCAGAAGATAACCAGTTATCTGGGTTGGCTTGGAGCCCAATTTGACGCCCCCAACAAAGGAACATCCAGTTGCAATGGGTCAGAAAATTGAGGAAGAAGCCAGGATTGCAACAGATCTGCCAAGCCGCCTGAAGGAGAGAAGGATACTACCGCAAAACCCCCTGGAGAGGTGAAAACCTATAATTCCAACATTACCTGTCAAAAGTGCAACAAAAAGGGGGCACTGGGCAAGTCAATGTTGGTCTAAAGGCAAACCTCCTGGGGTCAATGTAGTAGTAGATGCCAAGGATAAGAGTCAGGGAAAAGCAAAGGCGGGCCAGTAATGGAATATACTGCACCCGCTATTCCCTTGACTATTCCAAAAGAACCCAACAGAGATAAGCCAGAGGAGCCCACCAAGATTGCCACCAAGACCGCTTCAACCACCAAGGAACCCGCCAAGAATGCTGCCCAGATAATAGGATCTCCTGGATACTTTGCCCCTAGTCAAGAATTTGAAGAAGATCCTGTCCACCAATTGGTAGCTGATGACCTGTATGCTATCCCTGCACGCGGAAGAGGAAGACCCCGTAAGACTACTGCCAACGCAGTAGAGGTAGTCTCCAAGCCCTATGCCACACAAGTACAGGAAGCTTGCTTGAATGAGAGTCTGAATATCTCTAGCAACGTTCCTAACCTTAAAGGCGTCCACCTGGCAATGCCGCTCAAAATTATCAAGAACAACTTCCCTGAAATTGGACATAGTCTCAAGCAATACTTTGACACCCTGGCCCCTCTTGGTATTCACCTATTAAATCTACATTCTGAAACTTACTCCAAGTGTACATATGCCAAAATTTCCATTGATAAGGTGAAAGTAAGAGCCATAATTGACAGTGGAGCACCAATTAATATAGTTTTGACCCGCCTGGTCCAAAAACTAGGGCTGGCTCCCAATATTGCACACAGTAGTGTTGTAACTGTGCTGTTTTAGCAGAGTTACACGGGGAAAATATTTAGAAGATAGATAATAAGCTTTATTGTGAGATAGTGATTATATAGCTATTGTGAATCAATGGATAGCAGGAACATGATTGGTGATCACACAGCTGGATGGAAGAGGGGGTGGCTTGATCCTGTTAATGAGTCAACCACCAAATCAAGGTATCCACCGTAAAGGATCATCATCTGTTCATGTTGATGGATTTTTTAATTTGAGTTGATTTCCTAGTCTGGCTTCAAGTGACCGGATAATTAGATTGCAGGTCACAAACCTGCTTGGTTGGAATCTTGCTGGTGGATCAAGCCTGTGGTTTTGACATTAGAGTCTATGGCACCGCCAGCTTGCACACCGCGACTTCTGAAGGAGCATATAGTGCTATTTCAATGCAATTTGGAACCATAGCTGTTTCATCTCCTGCTGTTGTCCTACCTAGCCAAAACTACAACGTTTTGATTGGCACTGCCTTCATGCAAAAATATGGTGTGAAGATTGATATAGAAAATGACACCTTCACCATATTGAAGAAGACCATTGCTATACTACACCAAAGACACCGCCAGTGTCAAAGAGAAACTGACAATTAATTTGGCGTACAAGGACAGGATTGTAGCAGTACCATATGAGAAGAAGAGAAGAAAGAGCAAGAAATTGCCAACCCAGATAAAAGAGCATAAAGGTATTCCACTGTGCTCTCTGGTGACCTTTACTCTCAAGTCCGGTACACAGTGCGTTGTACCAACAGGATTGACCCTGGAAATCCCTGAAGGCTTATACAGCAAAATACATTGGCCCTGGGGAAGATCAAGGTTTGAACCCTGCGTAGCACCTGGTATAATTATAACAGGACATGGAGAAGTGCACATTCTACTTACCAATCTGCAGGACCACAACATCCACATGAAGAAACATCAGATAGTAGGATTTGTGCATCTTCTGCCAATCAATGAATTGGCCAGCTTTGAATGTATTGGGGACCTATCAGAAATGGGGCTACCTGATCAGGTCAAAGCCATTGCCTACATGACTACCCCACTGGCCAACCTGTCCTCTTTAAATCATGAGCAATAAGAACAAGCAAGCACCCTGTTTGAGAAGTATAGGTGCATCTTTGCTGAGGATAACTTTGACTTGGGCTGTGCAGCAAACGTCACCCATCACATTGACACTAGTGACAACAAACCAATTTGGCTCCGCCTAATTTGACAATCAAAGGCCAGCAAGGAGACTGTCAATGAGGAAATACAACAGCTCCTGGATAGAGGAATTTTGGTTCCATCAAAGAGTCTCTGGGTGCCGCCCATTCTTATAGTAAAAAGAAGGATGGAAGTAACCAAGTAGACATAGTCTACTGACGTCTAAACCTGATCACAAAGAAGGACTCCTACCCGCTGCCAAGAATTGACAATGTGTTAGACCGTCTGGGAGGTGCAAAGTTCTTCTCTGCCATGGATCTAATCTCTGGGTATTGGCAAATTGAACTTCCTCCAGAAGAACAAGAGAAGTGTGCCATTATCACTTCACAAGGCCTCTTCCAACCGACACAAATGCCCCAAGGATTGTGTAACGCCCCAGCCACGTTCCAGCAAGCTATGAATACCATCCTGGGAGATCTCAAGTTGTCCTGCGTCCTTATGTATCTGGATGATATTAACGTCTTCTCTGGGACGTTCAAAGATCATTTGGAACACTTGGAAGCTGTCTTTAAGCAACTTGCAGACACCAGCCTGAAGATAAAACCTTGGAAGTGCCAGTTCTTTAAGGACCAGCTCAAATACTTAGGTTTTGTTATTGACACCAAAGGACTACGGCCACAACCTGCCAAGATTGAGGCCATCACCAAGATGAAGACTCCCAAGAGCAAAAGAGATATCCAGGTGTTCCTAGGCATGGTAGGTTATTATTGCAGGTTTATTCTAAATTTTTCATAAACAGGTGAACCTCTCTTTCATCTGCTTAAAAATGGAGTACCTTTTACATGGACCTCTGCCTGCCAGTCTGCTTTTGACTCACCATAAACCAGCCTGTCCGGCAGTCCAGTGCTTATGTATCCTGACTTTACCTAGCCTTTTGTGGTACACACCAACGCTTCCCTGAGAGCGCTTGGAGCAGTATTGTCCCAGAATGATGATGATGATGGAGAAGAACATCCAGTTGCCTATGCCAGTTGCTCCTTGAATATTCATGAGCAAAATTACACAGTGACAGAACATTAATGTTTGGCAGTAATATATGCCTACAAACAGTTCTGGGTGTATCTCCATGGAGTCTAAATCACTGTGGTTACTGACCAAGCCAGTCTAAGTTGGTTTCAGAACCTAAAAGAACCAGAAGGCCGCTTAGCAAGATGGGCTCTGAAACTGCAGGCATTTGACTATAAGATAGTACACCAGCCAGGAGAAAAGCATCAGAACGCTGACTGTCTTTCCAGACTTACAACTGTTAATATTGTATCATCACAGGCCAATATACTGTATGATAAGATGTTAACTGGTCAGTTCAAAGATGAGCCTGATGAGATCCAGGCCGTTCTCTGGGAATTGATGAAGGATTGCAGAGTAGAAGATGGTAAAATATACAAATACTATCAAGGGAATAAGTATGTTTTCCCTTGCCCCTCTGAGAGATTGTCCCTAATTATGGCTTCCCACAAGGCTGTGGGCCATGGCGGCTTCTGAAAGACTGTATGTCAATTACAGCTCCACTACTATTGGGAATCTCTGCTGTTTGATACTAAGGAAACTCTGACTTGCTGCGTGGAGTGCCAACACAAAAAGCCATTTTTACCCAAGCATCAATCCAAGGCTGTTGAGCCCAAATTTGCTTGGCACACCGTCAGCATCAATGTGGTTGGCCCCCTTCCAATGTGTGTTGGCTGGCTCAGATATATAATTGTGGCCATAGATCACCTCACCAAATTGGTAGAGTTGAAAGCTCTTCAGCACGTCAGCGCAGAAGCCACTGCAAGGTTTATCTTAGAGAAAATTATACACTGCCATGGCTGCCCACAATTCATTCTCACGGACAATGGCACTAATTTTACGGCCAATGTTATTCCAAAGCTTAATAAGCTCATGGGCGTGAGGGGGGTACTCTCTACTCTGTACCATCCAGAAACAAATAGGGTGATTGAGAGAGCAAATGGCACCTTGGTGAACATCCTTTGCAAACTGGTAGATAAGCGTACTCCTGAGTGGTATCTCTTCCTGCCAGCAGTTGTGTTTGCGTATAACATCTCTATACATAGCACGACCAAGTTTTTGCCCTTCCAGCTCATGTATGGTCAACACCTGGCCATCCCTCCAATATTTTTCTCCACTATGAGCAGCCCTGGGGAGATCACCTACAATCAATACATGACAAGATTAGCAGATACGTTGATTAAGCTTCAGGCTAAAGCTTTTACAGACTACGCTGGCCAGAACAAAAGGACGCCAGCAAGATAATGTCAACTGCCACACTCTGCCAGAGTTCAAGGTTGGCACTCGTGTTTCCTATCACAATAAAGTAATAGGAAGAGCACACAAACTTGACACCATTGGGAAAGGCCCATTTGAAGTCATTGAGCAAACAGGCCAAGACGCCTACACCATGAAGGATATTTTGGACAGACAACTCATTAATAGAGTCCACGCAAGGTTTCTTAAACCTTTCCACACTTTGCCAAATAATGGCATCTAAGTTGCTTCCTATATTTTTAAGAAGAAAACAAATAAAGATTTTTGAAATCAATTTTATTGGGAAATAAGTAAAAAAAGATCAAGGCTAGAAGTTGCCCTCCTGGTAGTTGTTGTTGTCACTGTTGTCCTCTTCATCCTTGTCTTCTGTATCCTCATTGTCCTCATTGGTGTCCTTGTCTTGGGTGGCCAGGCTGGCGCGTCAAGGCCCGGGTGTCATCACTGACATGTTGGGCTCTTGATCCTCAGCTAGAAGCGCCACATCACAGGGTAACAATTCAAAGGGAAAGCGCTGGCTTTCTACAAACAGGAAGACAGCCACACACAGCCACAACTTCTTATGGGCAGGAAAAAGGTGGGAGAAGTTAACCAGGGGCAGGGAATGGATTCAAAGTCCCATTCAATCTGCCAGAGGCCTCCTTCAAGTGAATAGCCACATCCCAGAATAAGGCAATCAATGATGAAATCATCAATAGAAAGATACTCATCTTGGAGTATTGCTTTTATGTTACCAACAGCATTCCTAAGCTTTTCCCAGTGGGCGGCCATCCTATTGAAGCTGCCCTGAGGAAGACGCAGGTCAGGTGTCAACATGACATTCCTGCAAAGGACCATGGCTTGTACTGCGGCTTTTTGATCACCATTGTGGAAGGCATCCCAACACCGGCAGACCACCTTTCCAAGACGACTGTCCCGCTGGTTGCAGTTATCCACCTTCAGCTTCTGATAAATTGACAGGAACAGGGGAAGATGCTAAAACCAGGATTGGACAATCTGGTTGGAAATTTGGATAATAAACCCTCAGTCCAACCCATCCACAAGGTTGCTATTGCAAGATACGTCAACAAGATCCAGAAGGTCGTGGCTCAGACGCTCTGCTAATATCTCATTGTCAACTGAGAAGAATCCAAAGCTCAAAGATGTAATACATGCCTTGAGGTCTTGACAGGGCCTCTGCTGAAGAACTACAAAGAGAAATTGACAACATAATTTGTACCTGGAAAAGAGGACAGCACAATTAAATTCAGGTATGTCTATTTGGTACTGAATGGTTGGCAGGTCGCCAACTGGAGCCTGTGAGGCCAAAGATCCCTGCACCAAAGCCTGGGTATCAAGAGGCCGCTCCTCTGAATCAGCCAAGGGGATCTCTGCGCGCCGCTGGGTTGGATCTTCCTGAGCTGGCTGGTTGGGCAGGGATTTGGGTTCCTGGTGCGCCTGCTTATGAGGAGGCTCCTCATGACCCATACCAGTAAAAATTGTACTGGTATCCCTGTCCCAAAGCCCACAAATATGTGCCTTCTTGGCCTCATAGGACATGGCCTGGAACAAGGCCCAATCAGAGACTGACATAGCGGCAATGATGCTATGTGCATCAGTCACCCGGGAGGTATTACTTGCATTTGAAGGTTGTGACATGATTTTTTTGATTCTTGTCTTGACGGTATAACTAAGTCAAATTGGGGGAAATGTCAGTGATTTATAATGACTTTGTTCTACCTTGGATACCTAGGCAGCCTGCCAAGCCATCTATTGGAGAAGCTTCCAATATCACTAGCAGGCTTAATTGATCTGAGAAGCCTATGTGAAGTAGATTTGGATCATTTATTGCAAGAACAACCAGGAATACAATAGACCCCAATTATGAATGGATCCTGATTGGCTAGAGTTATTCCAGAATACTCTAGCAAACCGCTGGATTAAATATTATGGGTTTCTCCAAGGATTGAAAGGAATGTGCCCAATTTGCACTAGAAAACTGCCAGTGCCATTGTGAATCAATGCAAGAAAGGTTACCTAGCAACAAGGTGTCATGTGGTAAAAATAGAGTCATAAGTTAGTGCCACCACTGCCAGCACACTAATAGATTATGTATCACTCTATTGCAATTAGTACCCAGCGCAGGGTACTATGATATGTGATCCCATGCCATTGCATGGATGCCTAACTCTGGGGGTTGATGCTGGCGGTCTGGGGGTGAAAAGACTACCAAGCAAGAGTTAGATGCGCCAGATGATCTGATCCTGGCAAGAGAGCACTGGCTCTATAAAAGCCCTTCCATTGGACTAATGGAAGGCAGACAAATATAACCATATCTTACTTTAGAACCTTTTCACAGTAGAAGAATAAATCCAAGTTCAAAGACCTTTGTCAGTACTCAAAGAACTAGCAAGCCACCCGTATAGAAAGCTGCTTGAAGTTGCCACCCTTGGACATTGCTAGCTGTTGCCTTGCCAAGGAAATACCAGACGCCACAAGTAACGCTTGTTGCCATACAAGCATCTATCAACCCAATGACCCAGATACTCAATAAAGCAAATTATAATCAGACTGCCAGGTCTGAGAGCAGAACCATTAGTTCTAACAGGGTAATTACAATTATTTTTTATTAAGCTAATATATAAAAATAGGTATATCACATATAGCAGATTGATGAAATGTTCATCTTATAAATATATCTGTGGAACTTAATATGTCTTTAATATCATAAATGGATTGGTGGCTAACAGGGATCCAATAATTTAAACTGCATTGTCTGTGTAATTTACTATATAATTCATTGGCAATAATAATGTCAACAATCAGGGATGTTGACTTTTGCTTGTGATCAACCACCAGGGTAGATTTAAGCAAATAATTGTGGCACAATTAAGCCTAAATTACTATGCCATCACCTAATGAGGATGTTGCCAGTGGTGAAGTCAACATTTTACCTTTTTACTACCTTAATACAACTTCTTAACACTTTTAATTAAGTACAATGGTAAGTTATCATATTCCAACTCCCAAAACATTAATTGCAATAAAGAATATAATAACTTTGATTATTTTTTAACTTATTCTAATATGTTTTTTTAATTTTATTATGTGAGAAAACACACACAGAAATGGTTAATATTTGCTGGTTTGCTTAAATATAATTAAGTGTACTATGAAAAAACATGGCAAATTTTTTAAAAAATGTTGTCAGTCCAATGTTGTCTCTGATAATGTCTACATTTTTCCTAGTCAACAGTGTGAATTCAGCATATTTTTGCTAATTGTATTTCATAATGTTGAAAACTTTCACTTTGTATATATAAAACTTTATGTTTACATATTAAAAACATCTAAAGCTTTTATTATGTTATTTTTTGACATTTATCTATTATAATTTTGGTTTTTAATAAAAGTAATATCTAAAGTTAATAACTTTCATATTTCTTTCAACTTTTTAACTTGGTATATAAAATCTAACAAAAGAAAAACTTATAAAACATTTTTTATTTGAAATTTCACTAAAAGCCATATAAGGTTTAATTTTTATACATTATGCTTTCATAGTTTTTTGCTTTGTTTTTTAAATGTATTGCTTTATTTCAAACTCTTTTACTTTTTATTAATAGGATAAAAACACTTTTAAACAGCCCAAAGGCACCAAGCGTACCACCAAGGCTCCCAAGTCCCCCAGGAAGAAGCCTTCATCCTCAAATAAGGCTGCCCTTAAGCCCTATTCAAATCCTTCTTCAACACCCTCTCCTGAGCCCTCCTCTGAGAAGAGCTCAGCTCATTTTACTGGGGGAGATAAATCTGATGGTGCCCTTACAGATCACAGTTTCTATAACTTGGCTTCAGATGAGGAGCCCTCCAAGAAGTGCCGCCAGGACAAAAAATCCCCTCCCAAGGATAAGTCTTCCACACATGAGGAGCACAATGACAAGCCCCCTTCTTTTCTCCCCCACCAAGCTCTTCCTGTTTCAGTTCATCAGGGGACAACTCCAAGTTGTGCTCTGACTACTACCCTGACTTCAGAAATGCTCTTGCTGGCCCCTGAGACCCTCTGTTAGCCCACAACATTTTCAATGTTGATGGGAAGGTTAAGGTTCCTTCTTCCTTGCCCAAATACTTCCCAATAATGAGTTTAAAGGGCAGGCTGGCCATGGCGGCAAATGGGTATATCTTCTCATGCAACAACACCAACCAGGACTTTAAGAGCTGATATTACACCTGTGAGGACCACTCTTACCCAGTGAGGCTCAACACCAAGCACTGAGACAAGGTGCAAAAAATCCAGGACAAGCACACTTTTATAATGCCAACACCACTATATCCCTCCTCCTTGTTGTGTTTTTGGCCTTATGGACGTCTTGGGGATTTTCATCTGTGTTGCTGGCTTATAGAGTATGGTTGTAGGACTAAACACACACTAATACAAGTCTTAAAGACTCTGAAGTATTTGCCTTTAAATATAAGGTAACAACTAAGTAGAGTGTAAAAGCAAGTAGGTAATATGTAAAAGGGTATGTTTATTGGGAGAAAGAAGGGAAATTATATACTTTGATGGCTGCACAATAGCTGCAGAGGTGTTATTAACACCTGCACTATTGTTTGGAATATTACACCATCTTTTTGGATTCACCAGGCTCTTGAATCTGTGTTCCTTCATTTTAGGGATGATCTGGACAATCCAATGGGGAAGAGTAAATGGGCATTACTCAGGAGTGAGCTGTAGTTGCAGCTACTCATTACAGTAATGACTTCTATTTCCCAAACCCAAACCATCTGGATGTAATAGAGCAGCTGAAAAAACTTAACATCTAATTTAAAATCAGGAATGCAAATATTTCAGATCTTATATATATTAGTGTGTAAATAGAATAGTCTTGACTATCAGGATTAAATCCAATGATAATCTTGACCATTATAATATGCACCTAATTTACAACACTCCTCAAATGGTATCTTATCCAGGTGATGCCCACCTCAAAGGATCTTTTCCTGACCCAATTAGATGTGCTTGTGTGAAAGCACCTCTCCCCCACTAACCTCAAGAGGGTACCAACACATGACTAGTTGGCCAAGTTTTGAGTGATAGGCATTAATCCTCAAACCCCCTGACTAAGAGCGCCACTGACATCAAAGACCCGGTTCTCTCAGATGCCCTCAAGAAAACTGAGGATTAAGAGATGTTCCTGCTCCATGAAAATGAGCAGGAAGAAGAGGATATGATTATAAATTATGCTATAACCCAAAATCTGGAGCATCTCAATACTGCTACTACCTGGCTTTGCAATGCGGCATTTATAACATGCTCTGCCATTTTCAAGAAGAGTTTTTGCCTTTTACAGGCATTTTGACGTCCAGGTTATCCCCCTTTTCTTCTTCCTTCTTCCTGGTGCTAAGACTAAAGTCTTTGTCAGAGCCTTCAATATTGTCTGGGATTCTTTAAGCTTCCTTCCTATTAATAATCCTCCCCCTCCCACCCATGATACAAGAGAAAATCCTCCTATGCTGAGAATGATGATTCTTCCCAAGCTGCTGAGCAGCTAGCTCATTTGCGCTCACTTGAGCCAAAAGTTGTCATCATGGACTTGGAGTTTGCCCAGTTTAGAGCCTCTGAGGCCAACTTTAATGGAGAATTCCATGGCTGCTTCCTCCATTTCAGGAGGTCTTGTTAAACACCTCAAGACCAAGAAAGAACTCTTTGATAAGTACCTAAATGATGGCAAGGTAAAGTGCCAAGTTATTATAGTCCATTTTTCTGCTTTGGCTTTTGTGAAGCAAGAGCACTTTGGGCTTGGCTTTGAGGTCATCCAGGAGGATGTTTATGTTAAAAAGCCCTCCATCATATCCAAGGGCTATCTTGAGTACTTCAAAAGCAGTGGGTTGGCAAGAAGATGGCTTTCAGGAGAGGAAAAAGTGGGGCCATTGCCCCTGAAACTTTCAGAGCTCCTGCTTGAGTAAAAAGATAAAGACTACCTATAGCCTTGAGGTTTGGCATAAGTACCTGAAGACTAAGTTTGGTGCCAACCCCAAGTACAACAAGTCTTTCCAGAAGCTCCAGGAGGAGGAAGCCCATAATATCATGAAGTTCTGCAACCTATCCAGCCAGGTGTCTCCAAAAAAGAAGAAAAGCAAGGACTGGGACTACCAAGAGGCAGTATAAAAGGTAGTAAAGAATAAATACAAGGTGTCAAAATCCTAAAATACCTTGAAGATGTGTGTCATGGACCATACTAGAGTCCAACTGGACTCCTGCAGGGGAGGCAGGCTGGGCCTGGAAGGCCAAGTACACAATAGGTGCAATTCTGACCAGATAGCTGACTGCAGTAGCTAGGGAGTGCCAACTCCCAGTATGGGGCACAACCTGGTTGGCCAGCCCCAATCCTGTGATGTAGACAAAACCCAACTTACTGAAGTCCTGGACAGGAGGCACAGTTGGCAGGGAGAGTAGGAGGAATCTTCAGCTTGGAGGGCAAAATGATCACTCTTGGTGGCCAGGAGGAGCAGATACATGAGGCTGTAAAGTGTAGTGGAGTTATGAATAAATGCAAACAGAATAGTTATATTGGTGCAAAAGTAGATAGACCTTGCAATAAGATAATTATTTCTGGGTATAAACTTGTTTTATTAAGATGTCAACTGTGAGGAGGGCTTCTCCTCTTCACTACTTATACTTACTTATAATTTTAAGGCCTCTTGTGCCACCAGAGAACTGATGGCATAAATTTCAGTTAAACTTACAACTTTGGCTGGAATTTGTGTACTTGGGCCTGGAGGTGGATGCCCATTGGTTGGTATAACAGGAACCTTGCCTGGGCTGCAGCAAGCCAAGGTGCCACTTTTATTTATAGATCCTGCAAGCAATTGAGTGCCCAATTGCGCAATCAAACAATTACGCTCCCAATGTCTTGTTTCCCAATAGTTAAAATGGCCAAAATTGTTACTGGAATCAAAGCCAGGGATTTTAGGCTTGTGTGCCTCTCAAATCCCGGGTCATTTGTTACTTGAAAGGGGTTTTTTCTCACTCTGAGAGACAGTTTGTGAGGGCTTCCAAGCTGTGGGTAGCTTGGCATTAAGAAGGCCAGCAGGTTGTCCAGGGCTTTCTGGGCCCTGATAATGTGGCCACTGCCCTTGCTGGTGGCTTTAATTAGTCAATAAACCTTGCTTTGCTTTTCCCAATTATTTTTTACTTTTTAGTTTTTTAATTTTATCTAGAAAATATGTATATTTTTAGGTATATATAGTAAGTTTTATGTATAGTGCCAAGGGGTTAGTATGAGAAAAATCATAATTTTTTACTAATTTACCATTAAAAAATGATACATTCACAGTTGTACTACATAAATTATATTAAATAAAAAATTGATAGCTTATTTTTTGTGGTAGTTATATAAGTTTATTTACCTTTATTTCTGTATCATTTTAATTTTAATTTTATGGTAGTAAAAAAATTTATTTGGTGAGAATTTAAATTACAAAGTGAAATAAGAAAAAATTGCTTGTACTGTAAATTCAGAACTTGAATGTAAAAATGTGGGATTTTCAAATCCTTGGTCCAAATTTCAAATCACTTTTGCGGGCAACTCAGCTGAGTGAAAAATAAAATATTTAATAAAAGCAAACATTTAATTTGCCTTTTTTGATTTATTTAAATTGGTAAATTTTGAATCTCTTGAGCAGATAACTCAACCAACAAAAGACGAAACTCAGCAAGCAAATGTGGGATACATGAATCAGAAATGCAGGATTCTAATGTACAATTTGATATTTCCTGTATGTCAAACAAATCATAGATATCATGTAAAAATTAAAAAATCTGAAATTGCAGGATTATCAAAACCAAGAACCAAGTTTTAATTATAATTGCGAGGAATTTGAAATAAATATAATTCATGGGTGTCTCAAAAAGAAACTAAAGGATCTAGAGTGTATTTGTGCTAATTTTTTTAGGAATCATAGGCATTCTCAAAAAGTCCCTATTCTATTTTAGGACAGCTAAAATTTAGATGCTTGATTACAGTTGATTTTAAAAAATGCTAATAATAAAGTAGAATTATATATTATAATCTATCTTATCATGTTATCTTTTTCTTGATGTGTTGATAGTTCATTTGCTGTTGATAATGTGATTGCGTTTAATTGGATAGTTTCATCTCCAGTTGCCTCCCCAAGACCAGCTGGTCTCAGGGAGGCAACTGGAGGTGAAACTATCCAATTAAATACAAGCTCTTTATCAACAGCAAATGAACTAACAACACATCAAGAAAAGATAACATGATAAGATAGATTATAATATATAATTCTACTTTATTATTAGCATTTTTTAAAATTAACTGTAATCAAGTATCCTTAATAGCAATACATGAATACATTGTTAGTAACCTGATGGTTTATCTTTCCTCTTCTTTCTTCCTTGAAAAGAAGTTTTATGGCCCCTTGCTACGCCGGGGGCCAAAAAACTTTTAAAAAAATTCTGCGTCATCAGGAGGGTAGCTCATATATCATTGTATGGTTTTGTGGTTGCTATATTAGTGATTTAGAGTGAAGAATATTGCATCATTTCCAGTTTAGACAATTTTGCATTTCACTTAATTTCATGTCTAAACATTTTTGTTGAGATTGGATTTTCATTTGATTTTATCCAGAGTGGAGCTTCTTAATTTGGGTTGATTTATCCTAGTTACTTACTGTACATTCAATTTGGATTCCAGTTCCCGCAATTTCAAAAAACATAGTAAATTTAATGAAAATGGTTGATGGATTTGAACACTTCAAATCTGATTCCAGTTAATTGATTTTGTCCATTAGAAATATGCAGTTCAACTTGAGCTTTGCAAAGTGTCTATGAGTTCCTGCATTTTTAAAAATCCAAATAAAAACACAAAGAAGTAAATTTAATTAAAAAAGGCCATCTTGCAAAAGTGATTCAAAATTTGGACCAAGGATTTGCCAATCCCGCATTTTTACGTTTAGGTTCTTAATTTACATTATTGCTACTACTCTGTCCTTGTAAGCCAGGTGAATGCCCTTGGTCTTCTTTGGTGGCATCTTCTCCTTGAAGTAGTACAACGTGATTGTCTGACTGAGAAGTGTCAGTGTGTCTGCTTCCATGTCCAGCTTAACCCCATACTTGCAAAGGAATGCTGTCCCAATCAGTATACCATAGTTTTGACTGAGTAGAACCACAGCTGGCAAAGAGACGCAATCAAACCAAGCCTCATTGCAAAAAACTGTATGTTCCAACTGAAGTGGTAGTGTGAATTCTGGTGTTACCATAGACTTTGGAATGGGCCACATCTGGAGCCAGATCCAGCCTTTTCACCTGGAAGGTTGAGACTATGTTAATTGGGGCCCCACTATCTATAATGGCCTGCACCTTTACCTTATTTACGGAAATATCAGCATAAGTACATTCTGTGTAAGAGTTAGATTGGAGATTTAATAAATGGATACCCAGAGGTCCTTGGGTATCAAAGTATTTTCAGAGACTTTGGCCAATCTCAGGAAAGTTGGCTTCTATAGTTTCCAGTGGCATGGAGAACTGTACACCTTTCAGTGCCGGCAGGTTGCTGGACATGTTTGGGTTATAACCAGCACATATCTCCTGAACTTGAGCAGTGTAGGGCTTGGAGACAGTCTCTATTGTGTTGGCGTCAATTTTCCTGGGACAGCCTCTCCCTTGAGTGGGGATTGCATACATGTTGTCTGCTACTAGCTTATGGATAGAGTCCTCCTCAAAGTCTTTCTCAGGTAAGAAAAGTCAGGAAGGGGCTGGCTAATGGCCGTGGGCGCGCCCAGGGGTGTTGCCTGGGTAGGTGTTGTCTCCATGCTGGTAGGCAAGGGGTCAGTTTTACTGACCTCAGGGTGCTGAATGGCTGTCTCTCAATCAGGGTTCTTTGTAATGGGAAGGGGATTGGCAAAACTAGTACATTCTATTACTGTCCTGCCTTCCCTTTTCCCTGATCTGTAGGCTTTGCTACTGTGACCACATTGACAGAAGAAGGACTGGACTTCCCCCCTTGACATTCTGCCGCAAAGCAGCCCCATTTTCCACACTTATTGCAGTTACAAGAATTTTGATAGGATTTATTTTCTCCTTTAGACTTATCTGCGTCAGGTGTGGATTTGGTAGTATTGGGAGTTTGGGATTGTTATTTAAAGTTGTTAAAAAATTTACCTGACTGTCCCTTGTTTGGGGCCTTGAAATTTGAACCAAGTCTACTGAGATAGCTAGTAATCTTCTGCATGTCATTGGACTGTTCAAGTACAGGAAACATCATGTTGGAAAGCTCACAATAGGGTTGCAAGGCTCTGCTCATGGTGATGCAGCAATCAAGATCAGAAAATACCCCAGCTCCAAGGAGAATCTGTGCCTCATGGTAGAATCAATTGGCAAAGTTGGAGACATTCTCGTATTTCTTGAAGGAAATATTGCTAAACTCCACCTTTCTGGCCTGTAGTTTAGTTTTGCTGCCAAATTTGTCAATGACCGCCTGTTTGATGTCTACATATGTCCACTCTTCCTGTGGTAGATGTGGCATGATAACGTCTACACTGGCAGGGTCCAGGGCATTAATGAGGGTGGTGGCCTTCATGTGATCTGATGAACCTCTCATGGACATCTCAAATAGCCATACAAACGTCCTAATGTTCCCATTACAATTAAATTTAGTCAAGGACAATGAGGTGAACTTATGGTTGGGTAGCAAGGTCTCCTCTATAGGAGTGGCCACTGGTCTTCTGGCAGGGATGGAGGGAAGCCTAGTGGAGGTCATTGATTTGAGAGGATGCAGTGCCGTGACTCCCATGGGCACATTTTGTGTGTACTGAGAGCCGTTACTTTTGTGCTTAGAACCCACTCTGTGGAAGTAATCAGAGGAGAAAGGCTTCTGCCTTTCCAAAGAAGAGGCAGGAAGGGGTGACAGTCCTTGGCCAGAGCTGCTTCTTCCTGCTTTGTTTGCCTGAGTCTCAAGCTTGTTTAGTCTTGTAGCAAACTTAAGTTCCATCTTCTTTCTAGCTGTGCGTTCTTGCACAAGCTGTTCCAGTAAGTTGCTGTGGTTTTCCTCCAGCATAAGCACTGTAGAGGTGAGCATATCATGACATTGCTCATCTCTCATGTGGCCTTCCTCCAGGTGGGCAACCTGTTTGCAAGCGGACTCAAGATCCTTTTACAGCAAGCTGGCAAGTTTCCATACACTTTCAATGGTCTCCCAAAGGTTGTTCTTGTTTTCCACATAGGCGTTGTGGTACAGGCAACAGTTGTGGGGATCTGAGGCAAGTTCTTGAGCAGCAATGCCCAGAGGGGTAGGGAACTTCCCGTTTCTCAGGCTGACAAGCTTACCTGCCAGCTTGTTTATGTAAGCCACCAGCTTGTTGTATTGGTTAATACTTCTATCTTTGGTATTGTTCAACATATGTTGTAAGGCTTCTTGGTCAGATGTCCCTTCACTCTGGTTTGGATGCTGAGCTAGCTTGTTGACCCTACGGGTCAGGCTGATACTGTGGGTTGTCACGTCAGTGATCCACTGAGGAGTTATACCAGTGCTCTTGAAGCAATTGGCAATAATATGTCTAACCTAGGAATTAAACTGCTGCACAATTTCATCCACTCTGAAGTGGGTATGGTTGGTGGTATCAAACAGATTTCTTAAGATACCCTGCAAGGAATCAAAGCTGGTGTTCAGCTTATTGATTGTAGCCAAGTGGGCTTCCTGCAATTTGTTGCAGCTAGCCCCCAGCTCAGTGAGTTCCAAGTTTTGTCTTGCAATAAGTCTCTATAAGTGTTTTATACTTGGATGAACAAAGTAAGAAAGGAAGTCTTTGACTTGCCCCTTCTCTTTATTCAATAGCTGACTAATCTGCATGCTGTTTGCCTCCTGATACTGGCAATAGGCAGTCCAGAGGTCAACAGCATTAAGACTGCAGCTGAACAGAGTGAACTCCGTCTCCTGTTGGGCCCCCTCATGTTGTTGACCGTGCAGGAGTGCACCTAGCATAGTGCAGACCTCTTCTAAGGAATACTGGCAAGGTTGGTGCGGTCCTGGAACGTTGGCAGGGTCCAAGTGGAGGCAGTTGTCTTGGAGCTCAACAGCTTTGTGTGGCGCAATAGCCAGGCAGAGACTAGTGTTTCTTTTGGTGTCACTAGTGTCCATGTATCCCCCCATACTTATCAACAAAGCTGGGGCTGGAAAGAGGCAAGGCGGCACCTTGACTTAACACCAATGGCAGCTCGTTTTTGTAGTGAGCACCACTGTCAAGATTTTGTGGTCTTGAGGAAAGATATTTATTATTCATTATAGTAGAGATGTTTATATAGATTGTATGAGGACAATCTCTGCTTCCAATTGAGTCTAGGCAGTGGTACAGACTGGTGGTATTCCAAGTCTGTAGGAGAAAATACACAGGTCTTCAAGTAAATGATGGCTTGTTCTACTTGGATACTTCTGACTACTAGGCGTTGGCTATTAGTAATACAACAATAGAGATCCTTTAATCTCTATCTTTAAGGGGGAATATTCTGCTCAATCTCTAATAAGGAGATCTCCTTATATAGGGTGGATAAGCCCTCTTGCCAGATTATAATCTGATGCTTTGAACTCTTAAAAGACAGTCTATCTGTTCCCCAGACTGCTAGTTTCAGCCCCCAGAGTTAGGCAGTCATGCAGCAACTTTCAGAATTAACTCATACAGAATGTAACATCCTCCATGTTGACAATTTCAAAAATTGTTTTTGTTTTATCTTTTATAATTTCCTTTAAAAGCTCAAAATAAAAATCAAACATTGCTTCTATTATCAGTGTCAATTATTTAATCAAGAAAAAATAATATTTAATATTGAAAATAAGAAAAATATTTTTGAGAATTGTCAACATGGAGGATGTTCAATTCTGTATGAGTTAATTCTGGAGGTTGCCAGTCATGCCAGTCTGGCATGGGACTTCAATAGATTACTGGACCTCAGTTTATCTTAACAGTGTACTGGTAGCATATGGTTTGTAGTTTATGCATGTGCAAGTTTAGTTACCCTGTCAACTGGGTTTTGCATCATGTATTATTCTTCTAAACAAACTTCTATATTGGTCATAGAATTTGAGGTGTCTCCAAGCGCAAATGTTTGGCGTGAACTATCTTGCATTATTATCCTTGGACATTCCATCTTATTGGCTGAGAGGCATTCTGTGCTTGTGGTCAGGAATGTCAATCTTGTTCAATAAGGGTTGATCCAATGGGAGGATCAGTATTGTATCAGGATCAATCTTTGTAGCAATACTAATGGTACTAATTAACCAAGGCATGGGACAAGATCAGCTGATTATTCCTTTAAGCTATCCAGCTTTATGGCTTCTGGTTGCCTTGGCCAATCAGTAAGAGGAATAATGGACAAGTCTATCATATCATTCTGGAGTTCTGACACCGTAACTTACGTCCCATCAATACAAAATATTGACACAATCCTCCAATATTACAGAGACCTGGGAAACACCCATAGCATAAACTTGCACAAATATCTTAAGACACACTACTGGTGGCCCAACATGCTAGATGATATCAAGGAAGTAATGGAACAATGTGAAGTCCGTGAGAAGTACGCCCAAACCAAGGCACCACCCAAGTCAGTAGCACATGTATCCATCACACAAACTTTTAAGGTGTAGTCACTGAATATTGTTGGACTAATGCCTGGCAAAAGCAAGGGCAAAAAGTACACCATCACAGCTATTTACTATGTAACCAGATGGCCTGTGGCACAAGCCACAAAAGAACATAAAGGCAATGATGTAAGACAATTTATTGGAAAGTAATTATAGCTAAGTTTGGGAAACCTGACCTCTTGATCACAGATGGAGGCACTAAAATTAAGGCCATTGACACCAACATCTACCTTGCAAAAAACGGAATAAAACACATCACAGCCAGCCCATATAACCCACAAGCAAATGGACAAGTATAACAACTAAACAGCTCACTGGTAGAAGCCCTCAGTAAGTTATCTGCTAACAATACAAAAGCCTGGGTTGACATGTTACCAACAGCACTCATGGTCTGTAGAACACAAGTCAACCGTAACACAGGCAAAAGCCCTTATGAACTTGTCTATGGGCAAAAGCCTGCTCTTGCTATTAAAACTGCAGGACTAAAATTACCTTTGCCCAAGAAAGTGCCAGGTGACAGTGATCCCAACATGCAGAGTACTAGAAAAGACCAGGAATACATGGAACAAAAGAGAGTTAAAAGAGAAGCAATCCCATTACAGCAGTAAAGGTCCCAAGTTGGGGACAAAATCTGGGTTGTCAACCACAACCAGCATAAGTTGGACCCAGGGTTACGTGGACCAGGCATTTTCATGGAGTTAAAGCCCAACAACACCTAATTCTTCAAAGCAATTGGCGCATGAACTGAATTGAAGTAAATGCACCACAACTGACTCCGCCTGTGTAAAGCAAGTCCATCCCAACAAAATTCCAGACTCCCTGTTCCTAATGCCAAACTGGATCAATACCAAGCTTGCATCCTCAATACTCCAAATAAAATTCCCAAGACACTGCCTTCCAGTACCCCAGGGGGAGATGTTGCAACATCTTTGATTACTCCCTCTTGGGGGAATTAACGCCCCAAGTAGATTGCCAAATGAGTCACCAAATGACTCACCAACCAAACAATAAGTTGGTGGATTCACAATCAGTTGACCATCTATTACAGGGATCAAACAATCCAGATCATAAAAGGAACACAACTCAAATAAGCCTCATGACCTAAGAGAAACATTACTAAGATAAGCTACATGATCTCCATGATGCACATAAACAGCATATGGCTTTCCCTGATACTATATATTATCCTATATTAATATAAAATAAAGTATCATTCTCTTCTTAATTTTTCCCTTTATTTTGTTTATTATACTTCCCAGAAGTATATACATGACAATAGTTTCACCTCCAGTTGCCTTGGAAATAGAAAATCAAGTTGCCTAAGCAAGGCCAGCTGTGATTGCAGATGCGACTTGATTTCCTATTGCCAAGGCAACTGGAGGTGAAACTATCCAATTAAATAAAAGCACTTTATCAACAGCAAATGAACTAACAACACATCAAGGAGTAGGCAACATGATAAAAATAGATTTAATATATAATTCTACTTTATTATTAGCATTTTCTAAAATATAATGTAATTGTATCCTTAATAGCAATCCATTAACATATAGTGTAGTAATCCAGTGATGTTTCACTTTAAAGATTTTTCTTTGCCCCCTCTCCTTCTTCCTCAAAAGAGGTTTTTTGGCCCCTGGCTATACCAGGGGCCAAAAAACTTTTAAAAAAATTCTG
Organism: Entomophthora muscae; assembly: GCA_014839935.2. NCBI lineage: Eukaryota > Fungi > Entomophthoromycota > Entomophthoromycetes > Entomophthorales > Entomophthoraceae > Entomophthora > Entomophthora muscae. The sequence continues at coordinate 42,781 of QTSX02001612.1, forward strand.
TGTCATCAGGAGGTTAGCTCATATATCATTATATGGTTGTGTGGTTACTATATTATAGATTTGGAGTGCAGAATGTTGTATAATTTCCAGGTTTAGACAATTTTACATCTCACTTAATTTCATTTCTAAACATGGTTGTTGATATTGAATTTATCATTTGATTTTATCTGGAGTAGAGCTTCTTGATTTGGACTGATTTATACTAGTTTCTTACTGTAATTAAATTTGGATTCCAGTTCCTGCAATTAATATTTGAGTTTAATAGTGGCATTCAAAAGTGATTTGAAATTTGGTCTTGGATTTGACAATCCTGAAATTTCAAAAAGCATAGTGAGCTTAATAAAAATGGTTAATGGATTTGAACACTTCAAATCTTATTCCAGTTAATTCATTTTGTCCATTTGAAATATGAGACTTGACTTGAAATTTTCAAAGTGTCTATGAGCTACTGCATTGTTAAATACTGCCGTAACTGTGCTGTTTTAGCAGAGTTACATGGGGAAAAATATTTAGAAGCTAGATAATAATCTTTATTGAGAGATAGTGATTATATAGTTCATGTGAATCAAGGATAGTAGGAACAAGATTGGTGATCACACGGCTGGATGTAAGAAGGGGGTGGCTTGATCCTGATAGTGAGTCAAGCGCCAAATTGAGGTATCTACCATGAAGGATCATCATCTGTTCATGTTGATGGATTTGGTAATTTGAGTTGACTTCTTAGTCTGGCTTTGGGTGACCAGATAATTGGATTTCAGGTCACAGACCTGCTTGGTTGGAACCTTGCTGGCGGGTTGAGCCTGTGGTTTTGACACCCCCCAGCTGAAGGTCAGCCTCCTCTGGGGCCAGGTTGTCAGGGAGGTTGTCAGGAGCCCGGGAGCCATATTGAATCAAAAGTTGTTTGGTGGCAGGCAGGGCGGTCTCTTGCTGTTTCTGTCTTGCTTTGCAGGGTTGTAGGCAATTGTGGTGTAAGGTCCTGTCTTGCTTGCGTTTCCCAAGCCCTTGCATGAGGTAAGTGTTATTGTTGTTTACCTTTATAATGATTGCTGGCCCTACTTTCTTGGGTTGTAGTTTGCTCTTGTCAACATTCATGACCCAGACCTTGTCCCCAACTTCATGTCAATTGCAGATGGGAACAAATGTCTTTTTATAAGTGTTCCTTTTCTCTGGCTGCTTGTTTGCTATTGGCCTCTACTACTTGAGGATCTGAGCAAGGGGGACTTGACTTGGAATTTCCAGTTTAGGTCCTGTCAATGCTTGAATGATATTTGGCTGTGTGCTGTATACCAGTTCAAACAGGCCTTTCCCAGTGGATCTGTTCACTTGGGTTTGGCACACAAGTAATGCAGTTGGTAGCTGCTTATACCAGTCTTCAGGTCTCCTGGCAGTGAGTTTGGCTAGGGCTTGCACAAGGCTACCATTAAGCTGCTCTATGCGTCCATTGGCCTGTGGATGGTATGGTGTTGTTACAGTGTGTTTGACCCCATTCTTGGTGAGGTACACATTGGTGTCTTTGGAGGTCAATTCTTTGCCTCCATTGGTTATCAGGAGTTCTGGCTTTCCAAACCTGCTGATTATTTCCTTGCCAATGAATTGTTGGACGTTGTTGCCGGTGTGTGCCTTCACCGCTTGGGCTACTGGCCACCTTGTCGCAAAGTCAATAGCTGTGATGATGTATCTTTTTTTGTTGTGCTTTCCTGGCATGGGGACCACAATTTCAAGAGCCCATACTTTGAACAGTAGTTGGGTTTGAATGGGGAGTACAGACTTAGGCGGGGTTTTGCTTTCGGCAAACTTTTTGCAAACCTTTCACTGTTCTAACACTTCTTGGACATTGCAGTATAAGGTTGGCTGCCAGGCTTTATGCTTTAAGAATTTGTATAGATTTTGGCTCTTAGTATGTCCAAGATCTCTGTGGTAGCAAAGAATGGTGTCAACTTGCTGATGTGTGGGGATGTAGGGAATGGTCGTGCCATCTGTCATCTTTCTGTGAAGGGTCCCGTATATGTCAGCAAAGAGGTGTTCATTCTTGATGACTGTTTCTCTGGTGATGTTGGTTGTGCCTGCAGGGAATCCTTTGTCCTTTGTACGTAGCACTAGGAGAGGCCAGTCTGGATCAAGACCATTATCTCCCCTTGAAGCGCAGACATACAGACGGGACAGGGCGTCTGCCATGGCAAGCTTGGCCCCGGGCTTATATTGGATGAGCATGTTAACCTTTCTAAGATTTACATCCACCGTGCTTGGCGGCGTGACAGGTTCACTTGCATCTTGAAATAGATGAGCAACTTGTGATTAGTTAGTGCTGTGAATTATTCCTGCCGTTCCAGGTAACAGCTCCATTTGACTAGGCAGTGTACAATGGCCAGTAGTTCTTTGTTGTGGATTGGGTATTGACACTTGCCATCTGTCAGTTTGCGCAACTTGTAGGCTAGGGGCAGGAAGTCACCATCACTATTCTTAATTTGTAGTACTCCCCCAATGAATGCATCTGAGGCGTTGGTTTCCATCTGGTACTCTCTGTCTTGTTTGGGATATTGTAAGATGGGAGCTGCCGTGAGCTTTTCTTTGAGACATCTAAAACAGATGTCACGTTGGGGGGTCCATACAAACTTGGACTTGGCACCTGTTATGGTGGACAAGGGGGCAGTCAAGACACCACAGTTGGGTATGAAGTGCCGTACATAGGCCACCATCCCCAAGAAGGTGTGTAGTTCTGACTTGTCCTTGGGAGGTGGCATCTTGCAGATGGCTTGTATCTTTTGACTGTTGGGTTTGATGCCATCTTTTGAGACTATGTGTCCCAAGAAGGGTAGTTGCTCCCAGAAGAACTGGCATTTGGAGGGTTTGGCCAACAGTTTGTGCCGTGCCAGGGTTGCAAAGACTTCCTCTAGGTCTTTGTGGTGCTGTTCCACTGAGGGGCTGTAGACAATAATATTGTCCAGGTACACTAGGGCATGTTTGCCTATGTGGAGCGCAAATACTTTGTTCATGAAGGTTAAAAAGGTAGATGGAGCATTGGCCATGCCAAAGTTGAGTACCACGCATTTGTAGGAACCATACTTAGTGTGGAAGGCTGTCTTGGGGATGTCTTCCTCCTTGATACAAATCTGATTGTAGCCTGCAGTTAGATCAATCTTGGAGAAGACGGTGGCTCCTCCCAAGACGTCAAAGAGGTCGTCAATCAGTGACAATGGGTAACAATTCTTAATGGTGAATTTGTTTAGGGCACGGTAGTCTGTGACCAGGCGTAAGGTACCGTCCTTTTTAGCCACAAAGAATATGGCGGCCCCAAAGGGAGACTGTGAGGGGCGGATAAGTCCTTTTTCCAGTGCCTCCTTGAGATAGGTGTGCAGGGCGTTGTCCTTGTTTGGGGTCAGTTGATAGATGGGACGTGCCTTGGGTACAGCCCCCTTGAGTTGGATAGAGTGTTGGATGTGCTTCTCAGGGGGTAGCCCAGGTAACGCTTCTTTAAAGATTTCTGGGTGACGGGCCACAATGTTGCAATCTTGAGGCATGGAGGTATCCTGATGGTCCTTGAAGTGTATGATTTCATACTGGCAGGAATCTCAGTCAATTGCTTTCAGGTTTTCCTTCTCGTCCAAAGTCTCTGTGATGTGTACAAAGACGTGGTCACATAGGAGTTGGTCCACAGAGTCAGGATAGATCTGGTGGTTGACACCTTCACGCTTGATGATCAACACGTAGGTTGCCCAGTCCACATGGGGGTTGTTTTTCTGTAACCAGTCTAGTCCCAGTACAATGTCAAACTTAAGGAAGTCAATGACGGGACCTTGGATGGTGGAGTAGAGGTTCTCAAGCATGACAGAGAAGGGGCAGTTTCCTTTATCACAGCAATGTGGTGTTCATCAGCCAGGACCACGTTTTTAATCTGCAAAGGATTAGTGGCCAGCTTGAATTTATCCACAAAGCTACTGTTGACTAAGGTTTAATCTGCGCCCAAGTCCAGGAGTGCTGAGCCTGTGTAACTGCAAAAGCGGAAAGGGTAAGACATTAATTTATTGGGATGTCTGGCAATGGTGTATAGTACCGGGTCTTCTGAGGGTACTTGGATCATTGGAATTGGTCCATGTCCTTGGGTCGGTATTCATTGTTGGGCAAGTCAGGAGTTGCGTAGGAAGAGCTTGGCTTGCTTAGTGCTCTCCTTGGGCTTTTCCCTCATCTTGGTTGGCTTGGGTGGCGGTGACACGGAAATGGGTACAATTTGACTGGCTGATATTTCCATTTCCATTCCCATCCAAACCCATGGGTTTGTGTGTATTGTTGTTGCTGTTGCCTCCAGGAGGTGGTTGAGAGGAGCGCCCACTTGGATGGGAGTTCTTGGGCCTTTCTTGTTTCCCAGTCTGTGCCTTGTGTAGAGTGTTGGATGTTTGTTCTGCTTTTTCTGCTTCACAGTACAGGCTTTGCGGGTTGGTTACCTGGTCCAGGTTCACATGTCTCATAACGTACAACTTGAGGGCGTTGTAGTACATGAGATGTGTTGCTGGGTATCAAAGGCCATGTTGGATGGGGCACAGAGACAGAGTTCCTTGTAGGCGCGGGTGAGTTCTTTAACGGTGCCTGTCTGGGTCAGGTTCTTTACTTGATGTATGATCATGAGCGCTGTATCCTTAAGCACAAACCTCGCCAAGAAGTCCTGTTTGAAGGTGTCCCAGTTCTTGTCAGTGTGCTCTTTGTGCCACTTGTCACACCAAGTGCCAGCGTCATGGGTCAGGCAAATGGAAATCTCCGCAATCCAGAATTGCTGTGGGCATTCCATTTGAGCCAGCTTGCTTTGGGCGGACTGGATCCATGCGGCAGCATTGTCGTCATTGGCCCTGGCAAAGGGCACTAAGGCGGCACTGCAAAGTCTTTGTGCAACATAGGCAGGCATGGTGGTTTTGTCAGTTGGTTGCAGCATTGAGGAAGGTGCCTGAAAGAACCCTTGGGTGAACAGGGCGTTGAAGGCGGGTAGTGGGATCACTGTGTTTTGGTAGAGGACAAAACCATCAGGTATCTTGGTACCAGGAGTATATGGAGTCCAGTTGGGCAGGAGGCCAGACATAATTCTGTCAAGGATTTGTTGGCTGTGGCGTGTGCAGGCAACAGGCAGAAATTTTCAAGATAAGGTAGGATGGAGAGCCTACCTGTGCTACCAATGTCATAACTGTGCTGTTTTAGAAGAGTTACACGGGGAAAAATATTTAGAAGCTAGATAATAATCTTTATTGAGAGATAGTGATTATATAGTTCATGTGAATCAAGGATAGTAGGAACAAGATTGGTGACCACACAGCTGGAAGGAAGAAGGGGGTGGCTTGATCCTGATAGTGATTCAAGCTCCAAATCAAGGTATCCACCGTGAAGGATCATCATCTTTTCATGTTGTTGGATTTGGTAATTTGAGTTGACTTCCTAGTCTGGCTTTGGGTGACTGGATAATCAGATTGCGGGTCACAAACCTGCTTGGTTGGAACCTTGCTGGCAGGTCAAGCCTGCAGTTTTGACAATATATAAATAAAAATACAATGAATTTAATTTAATTAAAAAAGGTCATTCTGCAAATGCAATTTGAATTTTTGGTTCAAGGATTTGACAATCCCACATTTTTAAAATTAGGTTCTGAATTTACAGTATAATATAACAACATTAACTCATTTCTCATATTAAAAATGTTTGGGGTAAAATTTACTGTTAATTAAACAAGTTTTGATATCCATAAGACAGCATATCAAAACAAAATTCACACTTTACTATAAGTTTATGTTGCCACTGTCACCATGGCCACTGTTGCCCCAAAATTATCACCAAAGCAATCTTCTTGTCCCCAATAAGTTAAAAAAACTGAATTCACATTATAACCTTTATTAATCTCTCTGAATAAAGTTATAATCCATATAATCTTTTTATTTTAGTTAGTTGTTGGAAAAATTTTGGTACACAGCCTAATTAAGCCTCTTTACTAATTTAGTACAGTTTTAAGTAAACAAGAAGTCCCTCTTAACTTAGAGGAGAAGTGTAGTAAATTCTCTGCATTTATTAATTATACCACTACACTGGGTTGAGGTGACATTCTTCAAGTGACTGAGTTCCAATCCCAATGCATTATACAATGCATGTAGTCCTGCAAACTTATCCAGGACATTTTCTGACATCATCCTAGCATATGCATATGTATATGCCATCTACTTGGTTCTGTCTTTTTTGGGGGGATGCAGATATTGAAAGAGTTTACTAAAATACTTACTCAAGAAACTCTCTTCTTTTTGCTATGAGTGTCAGACCTCTTGAAAGTGTTTTCCATCACTCCTTGGGTGTCTGGCTTCTTCAGAGCTTTTGCACTGCTGCCTATACTGCTTCTCACTCCCAGCATTTGGGTAAAAGATATGGGAGAAAGATCCCATGATTCTAATGCTTAGCAATATATGGGTTCATAAAAGAATTCATATACAGGAGGAATACCTCCTTATAAACTTTCTTAAATGCAACTTTTTTCAGAATTTAGGACCAGCCATTTCTTTGGGAATGAATTTGGAGGTCATCAGCTATTTCTTCACTGCTCTTGGGATAAAGTTTATCAAGTTTAAAACCTAAGTTGTATAAAAAATTAAGATCTTTTCTATAGCAGCTTGTCTTTCTGTCTCCTGTTCAGCCAACCTGTCAGGGATCCATCTGTGGTAGGTTCCTGAGAGCTTGCAGGCAGAAAGCCTGCAGGCCCAGAAGAAAGGTCCCATCACAGGATGGGGACTAAGTTTACAATGTAGTATAGTGGTTTCCCAAGGATGGTCCAGAGTTTGCTAGTGGGCACCATAGAGTTGATTAATCCAGTGAAGGTGATGTATGTCAGAAATTGCACCATTAATAATATTTTGATATGGCCTTAGAAAAATGATATGCAAAGTTTTGGTAGGTTTTGCTTTTGACTTTGGAATTTCTTGCCTGCCTTAAATTGGTCTGTTCCAATGTACACCCATTCTAGAATACTGTACCTGTATTTGACTGATCCTGGCAAGGGTTCAACCCAAAGTGACCCCCTCTGCCACTCTGTCTACCTATTGAGTGATCATCAGCCCTTGTCTACTATTTAAGTAGAATCATTTCTCCTAACAAAGACAAGTTTATCCAAATTTGTGTTAGCTTTTGTATTCTTCAAGATTTTTTCTTTCCTTGTTGCCAAAAGGAAATCCTCTTCTTGAATTTCATGAAATTAAAGTATTTGCCCTTAATTTTCCCTGAAGGCTAACCCAAGGCTAGCTTTAAACCTCAAATCTTTTGTTATAAAGATTTCACCCTTTGTCCTCCTGGATTTTGTCCCCAGGAGCCAAACACAGCAATATAAATATCTCCAAATATCTGGATAGAGGTGGAATCACTAGTAGCAACAAATTCTTGCAGGAAGTTGGGCCTTGGGGTCAAAGGAGGGGTCATTGGTACCAGGTACGTGGGCAGGTAGCTATACTTGTTGCAGAATAAGAGAGTTGGTACTATAATCCAGGTTTTTTTACAGCCAATAAGCTCTGTTTCTCTGGTACAGGATTCTGGGTTGTATATTAGGATCTCCTCTAAGGTAAACTCCAAATAATATGTGTTTATGAGATACTTTGTAAAACAAACCAGGTCATAGGGATCTCCTGGAGGACAGAATAATTTGGGTGGTTGGTCCACAGTTTCTTGGGCTTGATAGGAAGCAGGGACAGACATGGGAAGATTGAATTGAAAATAGTAAAGTGATATAAGGATTTAGGGTAAAACCTATATGAACCAAAGGTTCATAACAATTTATTATAAGGATTACAATGATCATTTTCCCGTCATCTCTTGGGTATAAGTATGTTCATCAAAACTGTGAAACTTTTTCAAATTCTTGTAGGCCAGGTGGTAGCATTTACCAGGGTTTGGAAATCCTTGGTGGTATCCAATGTAGAAAATTAATCATTGGCTAGGCTGGAATGAGGATTCTTAATTTCCTTCTTTGAGGCATGAGATTTTCATCATTTGGCGGCCCTTGTTCTTAGGAGAATTTTTTTATCACTCCATTGGCTGTGGCCCAAGTTATTACAGGAATAATGCTTGGTTTGGTGCTCCTATTGTCTAGGCTAAGAAGATCCCTCAGAGAGAAGGGTTTTATTGTAGAAGTTGCTACACTGGTAGATTTTGGAGGCTTCTCTGAAGTTGAATCTACTTCTGGTTTGAGCCTGAAAAAATGCAGGCAGCTGGGCCCACAGGGGGTCAGGGTTCAAATCTTGAAATTGGGATTTCCCTTGTGTTTTAACTGTGCTGTTTTAGCAGAGTTAAAAGGGGGATATTTGAAACTAGATAATAATCTTTATTGAGAGATAGTGATTATATTGTCATTGTGAATCAAGGATAACAGGATTAGGATTGTATTAATTATGTGGTTGGATGGTGAAGGGGGTGGCTTGATCCTGGTAATGAGTCAAGCGTCAAAACAAGGTATCCACCATAAGAGATCATCATTTGTTCATGTTGCTGGATTTGGATATTTGAGCTAACTTCCTATTTTGGATTCAAGTGACTGGATAGTTGGATTGCAGGTCACAAACCTACTTTCTTTGAACCTTGCTGACAGGTTGAGCCTGCTGTTTTGACACCCCCCACAGCTGAAGGTTGGCCTCCTCTGGGGACAGGTTGTTAGGGAGGTTGTTGGGAGCCTGTGCATTGTACTTTACTAACTGCTGTTCAGTGGCGGGTAGAATGTTCTTGTGTTGCTTCTGTCTGGACTTGCAGGGTCTCAGGCAATCATGGCAGAGGACTTTATTTTGCTTGTGTTTGCTGAGTCCTTGCACAAGGTAAGTGTTGTTTTTTAACCTTAAGATGATAGCAGGGCCCACTTTTTTGGGTTATAACTTGCTCTTGTCAATGTTCATGACCCAAACTTTGTCACCAACCTTGTGTCTGTTTTAGATGGGGGGAAAGGTATTCTGTAGGTGTTTTTCCTCTCTTTCTAGTTGGTTGCTATTGGCCTGTATGAATTGAGGGTCTGAGCAGGGTGGAAATTCACTGTGTATTTCCAGTTTGGGTCCTGATAGCACTTGGATAATATTGGGTTGTGTGCCATAGACAAGCTTGAAGGGAATTTTCCTAGTGGATATTTTCACGCTGGTCTGGTATACAAGCAATGCAGTTGATAGCTGCTTGTGCCAGTCCTCAGGCCTCCCAGCGGTGAGTTTGGCCAAGGCTTGCACAAGGCTACCATTCAGCTGCTCTACACGCCCATTGGCCTGAGGGTGGTAAGAAGTTGTCACTGTGAGCTGGACCCCATTCTTGATGGGTATATGTTAGTGTCTTTGGAGGTCAATTCTTTGCCTCCATTGGTTACCAGGAATTTTGGCTTTCCAAACTTGCTAATGATTTCTTTGCCTATGAAGCACCACATGTTGTTATCTGTGTTTGCCCTTACTGTTTGCACCACCACCCAGCAAGTGACAGAATTGATGGCAGTGCTGATGTAGTTCTTGTTGTTGTGCTTGTCTGACATGGGGCCCACAATGTCTAGGGCCCATACCTTGAAGGGTAACTGGGAACAGATGGGTAACACAGATAAAGGCAGGGTTTTTCTTCTTTCAAACTTCTCACACACTTTGCACTAGTTATTGACTTCTTGAACGTCCCAGTAGAGAGTTGGCCACCAGGCCTTGTGTTTAAGAAGCTCATAAAGGTTGTAGCTTTTTGTGTGGCCAAGGTCTCTGTGGTAATGCAGGATAGTATCAACTCTCTGATGTGTGGGGATGTATAGGATATTACTGCCATCTATCATTTTGCAGTGGATTGTTCTGTATATGTTGGTAAATAGGTGCTTGTTCTTGATAATTGTTTCCTTGGTGATGTCTGTGGTGCACAGAGGGAAACCTTTGTCTTTGGTGCAGAGAACTAGGAGGGGCCAATCTGTGTCTAGCCCATTTTCCCCTCTTGTATCTCTAACATATAGACAAGAGAGTGCATCTGCCATGGCAAGTTTGGGCCCAGGTTTGTACTATATGAGCATATTAAATTGCTCAAGGATTTCCATCCAGTGTTTAACATCTGGATAAATTAGCCTGTGTTTTGAAGTAGATGAGGGATTTATGGCCAGTTAAAGCAGTGAATTCCTCCTGGCATCCCAGGTAGCAGCGTCACTTGATAAGCAGTTTAAAATTGCCAACAGTTCCTTTTCACATATTGGATAGCAGCACTTCCCATCTGTTAACTTGCATGACTTGTAGGCCACGAGCAGGAAGTCACCATTGTTGTTTTTTATATGTAATATGTCTCCAATGGAGGCATCTGTCTCCATTTTGTACTCTCCATCTTGCTTGGGGTACTGGAGGATGGGCACAGTTGTCAGCTTCTCCTTCAGATGTCAAAAACAAATGTCTCTTTGTGGGGTCCATACAAACTTGGACTTGGTGCCAGTTATGGCTGATAAGGGAGCGGTCAGGACATTGCAGTTAGGGATGAAGCAGCAGACGTAGGCAACCATCCCCAAGAATGTGTGGAGTTCTGACTTGCCCTTGGGAGTTGGAATCTTGCAGATGGCCTGAATTTTCTGGCTGTTCAGCTTAATGCCATCCCTTGACACTACGTGTCCCAGGAAAGATAACTGTTTGCAGAAGAATTGGCATTTGGAAGGCTTTGCAAGCAGTTTTTGTTGAGCCAGGATAGCAAAGACTGCTTCCAGATCCTTTTGGTGTTGCTCTACCAAGGGGCTGTAGAAAATGATCCCGTCCAGGTATACTAGAGTGTGTTTGCCAATATGGGGGACAAAGACCTCATTTATGAAGGTTACAAAGGTTGAGGGTGCATTTGTCATCCCAAAATTAAGCACAGCACACTCATATGACCTGTATTTGGTGCAGAAGGCTGTTTTGGGTATGTCTTCCCCCTTGATACAGATTTTATTGTACCCTGCTGTTAGTTCAATCTTGGAAAAGACAGTTGCTCAGCCCAGGGCATCAAAGAGATTGTCAATAAGTGAGAGTGGGTAAAAATTCTTGATATTGACTTTGTTTAGGGCTTGGTAGTCTGTAACCAGCTGAAGAGTCACATCTTTCTTTTCCTACAAAGAATACAGCAGCACCAAAAAGAGACTGTGAGGGGTGGATAAGACCTTTTTACAACTTCTCCTTGAGATAAGCACATAGGGCGTTTGTGACAGTCCACATGTTTGGTGGTTTGCAGGTGGGGATAATGTTGGCCAAGTAAAAAAGTTTGGCTGTTTGTTGCATGTAGAGGCCTAGTAGTGAATAATGGCTACTAGGGAAGGTAAGGCCTGGCTAGTAGGTAACAAAGAACTACTAGAGGCAAATATTATCCCCACCAAGCAGGAGATATTGGCTGCTGTGAGCTAGAGGTCCTCACCCAGCAGGGAACTGTAGCTGCTAGGGGTGAGGAATGAGATAGCTCAGCAGGGAGCTTGAGCCGCTTGGGGTGGGGAGTGGTCCAGCCTGGTGGATAGCATGTGCTGCTCAGGCTGGAGGATGTTTAGACCCTGGCAGGTAACACAGTCTACCAGAGTAGAAGTGTATGCCAGCATGGTAGGGGACTTGCCTACCAGGGCTGTAAGTTTTGGACCCCCTGGCAGGTAGCGTGGGCTGCCAGGGAGGGGAGGAGCTCTGAGAGCTTTACATACCCTGATACACTTACAGGATGTCTGTGAGCAAGCACTCTACCTAAAGGAATGGTAGAGTGTCCTTGTTTATGTCCCTATGGGAGCTTTGGGGAGTTCCCAAAGTGAGCATTGGAGGGCATGGATATGCTCAAGGGTGTCACCAAGGCAGTTGCTTGGGGAAGCAGCTGCAGAACTTGGTGTGATCAGGTCTCTGGGAATTAAAGCTGATTAGTTTGAATCTGAAAGCTCATAATTAATCACCTGGGTAAGTAAATACAACTGTATAGACTTTATTGATCTATGGTTGGATGGCCTAAGTGGTTGCCACTTGCAAGGGCCCAGTCAAATGCCAGTTCAATGTAGACTCATGCCTGGGTCTACAGGTTCTGGTAATGGGGACTGAGATAAAGAACCAAGGTGGTTCACAGAATCAGCAGAGAAGACTAGTGAGAGGGTCTGTTTGATCACAGAGAAGGCTAGTTGAAGGACTGTTGGTTCATATTGAAGGTTGGAACCAAAATGATTCATTGTGCAGGTGGAACCAGGATGATTCCTAGTGAGAATAAGTGGAATTTTAGTGACTTCTGTTTAAGAGGTAGCTGTGAGACTGGTCTGAGCTGTTGGAGACTGATATGAGCTGGCTGAAGGATCATAAGATGATGAAGAACTGGTGATCTGGAGAAATGAGCCAAGATTTGCCAAATTGATTTGCTGATGTGGTAAAATGTGGAATATTTTGCCTTGGTTTAGTATTAAAATCAAGAAAGAATGTGGATAGAAGTGTGGGTAAGATATTTATTTATTTATTAAGTTCCTAGGATAGATGAAGGTATGTTGCTATGAGAGCTGGATACAAAGTTGTTTTGATGAGACAGTTTCCTTGGATTTTACAAGATTTGTAATTATATGGAGAAAACGTTGAAGAGTTCCAGAAAGAACAGTTTAAATAGTATTCTAGTATTTAAATGGGTTTAGGTTGAATGCAGGGAGAACTGGTGCCAGAATAATGGACTGGTTAACGTTTTGGTGCGTGAAGAGTTGTTGCTTTGAGAAGTTTGAGCTGTGGAAATTATTTTCCTAGTTGGATCCCAGTGGAACTTCAGAAATGATCTATTTCTGCGCTCTGAATTCATTGGTTGAGTTCTGGAAGGTTTTCTGATGAAAATGATTGGTTAGAAGCCAAAAGCTTAAAGTATAATTGAGGAAATAGTGAATTAATACTTTAAGCTTTTGAGAAAATAAGTATGTAAGCTTAAGTTATTATAAGAAAAAATGAGCAGCAATGGTTTGAGCTTCTGAAGAAAGCCATTTTGAACGTGGAACCGTTGGGAAAAGGACACTATAAGAAAGTGGCTGACTGGAAAGTTACAGGGTCTTTTCAAGGTCTTTTGGAGGTCTTTCCGGGTCTTTGCCAGGATCTTTCTGAGGCCTTTTGAGTTTCTGCCAGGTGATTTTTGAAAGCCTTTCAATCACCAGAAGGAGCTTTATTGTACTCATATAAGTGGAATAATAAGGCCACTGGAGCTATAAAGTGAGCTGAAGCCCACAATAAAGGAACAGGAGCCCAAGAATAAGGAGCTGGATCCTAAGCGCGGCGCCAGAGTCCAAGTTTAAGGTGCAGGAGTCCAAGTCTAAGGAGCAGAAGTCCAAGACTAAGGTGCCAGAGTCCAAGATATTATTAAAGGACTCCAAGTATTGGCAAATCCATATTGTTTCCTTGACCCCCTGGGCCATATACCAGAAGGTTTCTAAGGGGAACTTCCTTCTGAGAGTGAATAAAAGCCCATTTTGACCCCTATACATATTTCTGAGATACATCTTTCCTTACTAGAGAATGAAAATCCCTTCCAGCCGGTCCCTGGCTATGATACAGGACACACTTTTGGGACAGGTGGACAGGAACCCCACAGTGTCATCCTCATTTGGTGTGAGGCGGTAGATAGGGCGCGCCTTGGGTACTGTTTTGTTGAGTTAGTGGAATTTTGTATGTGTTTTTCTGATAGTAAGCCTGGTAGAGCCTCCTTGAATATTTCTGGATGAAAGGCTAAAATCTCTTTGTCTTGAGGTGTGGTGTCCTGATGATCTTTGAAATGATGATCTTTTACTGGCAGAAGTCCCAGTCAATTGCCTTGAAGTTCTCCTTTTCTTCCAGAGTCTTTGTGATACGTACAAAGACATGGTCTTGTAAGAGTTGGTCCACAGAGTCAGGTTAGATCTGGTGGTTAACTCCTACACGTTTGATGGTCAGTATATAGGTGACCCAGTTGATGTGGTTGTTATTCTTTTGCAGCCAGTCCAGTCCAATTACAATGACAAACTTAGGAAAGTTAATGACAGGTCCCTGGATGGTGGAGTATAGGCTCTCTAGAATAATAGAGAAAGGGGCAGTCTCCTGTGACACATTAATATGGTGTTTGTCAGCTAAAACCATGCTCTTAATCTGCAAAGGATTAGTGGTTAGCTTGAACTTGTCCACAAAGTTGCTGTTCACAAGTTAAATCTGCGCCTGAGTCTAAAAGTGACAAGCCTGTGTAACTGCAAAAAAACAGAAAGGATAGGACATCAGTTTATTGGGATGTCTGGCAACAGTGTAGAGGAACGGGTCTCCTGAGGTACCTGGATCATTGGGCATTAGTCCACGTCCTCAGGTCAATATTTGGCACTGGGCAAGTTAGGGGAAGTCTGGGGAGAGCTTGGCTCCTTAATGCTCTCCCTGAGCTTTTTCCTTGTTGCAATTGTCTTGAGTGGCAGTGATACAGAAATGGGTACAATTCAACTGTCTTTTTTTCTGTTTCTGTGCCCATTCAACCCTGCAGGTTTATGGTTTGAGTTGTTGTTGTTTCCAGGAGGCGGGTGATTGGCGCGCCCAGTCAAGTGAGAATCTTTGGGTCTCTCTCTTTCCAGTCTGCACTTTGTGGAGGGCATTGGATGTATGCTCTGCCTTCTCTGCTTTACAATATAGGCTATGCAGATTGATTACTTGGTCCAGGTCTTGTGTCTCATTAATGCAACTTGAGTGTGTTGTAGTACATGAGGTGTGTGGCTGGGGTGTCAAAAGCCATGTCAGAGGGTGTGCGTAGTCAGAGTTCCTTGTAGGTGTGGGTGAGTTCCTTCACAGTGCCCATCTGGGTTAGATTCTTTACTTGGAGTATGATCATGAGTGTGATGTCCTTGAGCACAAATCTTTCCAAGAAGTCTTGTTTGAAGGTGTCCCAATCCTTTTTGGTGTGTTCCTTGTGCCACTTGTCACACCAGGTACCAGCGTCATGTGTCAATCAAATGGAGATCTCTGGAATCCAAAATTTCTGTGGGCATTCCATTTGGGTCAGTTTGCTTTGGGCAGATTGGATCCTGCAGCAGCCTTGTTGTTGCTGGCCCTGGCAAAGGATTCCAGCAAAGTGCTTTGAAGTCTTTGGGCTACGTAGACTGGTATAGTGTTTTCATCAGTTGCACAAGGCATGGTGGAGGAAGCCTGGAAGAACCCTTGTGTGACAGGGCATTGAAGGCAAAGAGCAGGATCACTGTGTTCTGGTATAGGAAAAAATCATTGGGTATCTTGGTACCAGGCGTGTACAGTGTCCAGTCTAGGATGAGGCCAGGCATGATTCTATTGAGGATTTGTTAGTCGCAGCAAGTATAGGCAATAGGCGGAATTTTGCAAGATAAGGTAGGATGGAAAACCTACCTGTGCTACTAATGTTGTAACTGTTCTGTTTTAGCAGAGTTACAAGGGGGAAATATTTAGAAAATATATAATAATCTTTATTGAGAGATAGTGATTATATAGTCATTGTGAATCAAGGATAACAGGAACATGATTGTATTAATCACATGGTTGGATGGTGAAGGGGGTGGCTTGATTCAGATAATGAGTCAAGCGCCAAAACAAGGTATCCACTGTAAGGGATCATCATTTGTTCATGTTGATTGATTTGTTAATTTGAGTTGACTTCCAAATTTGGCTTTGGATGACCGGATAATTGGATTGCAGGTTGCAAACCTGTTTACTTGGAACCTTGCTGGAGGGTCAAGCCTGCTGTTTTGACAAATATCTATCACTAGGTGGTTGCCCCGTCCAAGGACAGAATTAAAATTGAATTTAATAAATCAATTAAATTTATTGTATTGTTTTTTAGGCTTGTATTACTTATTGCATGTTTTATTAAAATTTTATTTAATTGCTTTATTAAAAAGTAATTTTAATTATATTTATTTAAATTTAAAATTAAAATTAAAATTGTATACTCCAAAAATAAATAAAAACTAAACCTAAATAAGCATAGTATCACTATTAAGTTTAGTTAGGCTAAACTAATTATTTTAAAATTTAGCAATTGATTTTTAATGTCTTTAAAAATGTAGAGCTGATCTACAGCTTTTAAATAAGCTATTGGACATCAAAATCGGCTTAGTATTCACTGAGATACATTGATTTCAGTTTTTTAGTATGTATTAAAAGTAAATTTAGATAATATCAAATCGAGTCCGAGCCTTTGATTATGACGCGAACCCGATTCCAGCACTTAACTATATATCTCAGCATCTAGAGCAGCTAGAGCTATCATGTTTGGTACTATTTTGATCGGAATCATCTGAAAATTTGATCTACGTCCTCTAAATTTCATGAAAATCATCATATGTAAACATAATTTTATCATAGTTAGTTTACTCCACTGATGTTCTTTTGGGATGAAGCTGTGTCAAGCAAGGTCTACTCTGACCAAATATGCAGCCACTTGGATCAGGTGATGCATCCAATTGGAATATTATATTATTTCACTTGAATAATAAGAATTTCGAAATGTCCAAGCCAACCATCTCCTTCTTTAAACTTATATTTATATTTATAATTTAAGCTGTGTTGCTTTAAATTGACCAAGCTCTCTTTTTGTCGTCAATCCAATCCTTAGCACAGAGCATAACCATCCAATCATATAAACAATCTAAAACAATTGCTGCTTCTCTTCCAGTTTTAATCCACCCATTCTAGAGTCGGGTAATCTAGAAAGATAAGCCACTTTGATATGGTTGAATAGGGCTAGCCACTAATTTAAAATGCAAGTAATCAAATACAAATTTATTAAAGTTCGAGTGGCTTATATTTCAGTTCAACATGATTTAGCCCACACTCCACTGAATTCAATCTGTGTAATTTCAAAGATGTATGTAAGGGATTGAATGTAAGGATGAGCCAAATTGAGCTTTTGGCTTAACAACCATTTTTTAAAATCAAATTTAAGTAATAATCAATTCAGTTGAATCCCTTATGGCCTGAGCCCACTTGAGGCGACATTACAGACAGACAGACTCACTTTTATATATATTAATTCTCCAAGCCCATATTGACACTGGGAATAGAGGCATTGCTAATACTCACAACTGGTTATGCAAGAATTTCAACTGGTAGAACATGCGCTTGCTAATACCTGACAGCCTTGCCTCCTGCCACTCATGTCAACTCCAACGTCTCAGACCTTCACAACATCAGTTCAAACTTGTCCTGCCTAAGCATGCCTTTCAACCTATGAGTATTGACACTGTTGGACCTCTCCCCTGTTTTTGGCCTGGATGTTGGGTAATCTTGGTAGCAGTCAACCACTTTGGTAAATGGGTTGAAGGCAGAGCTACCAAAGACATCACTTCTAAGACTACTGAAAATTTCCTGTTGCAGGATATCTTCTACTAACACGGGCATCCTCAAGTCTTAATATCTGATATTGGTACTAATTTCAATGCTTGTCTTATCACCTCTATTGTGGAAGCTATGAGCATACACCAATCTTTCTCTGCACTGTATAATCCTTTAACCAATGGAACTGTAGAGCAAGCAAATTCTTCCCTTTTGTCCATTATGAGGAAAATCACTCTCTCTGATGCTGCAAATTGGGACATGTTTCTCCCTGATGCACTCTTTGTCTATTGTCTTAGTAGACATTGGGTGACTGGACAGTCTCCCTTTACCATGCTGTATGGACAGGAAGCTATCACCCCTCAATCTTGGGACCTCCACTGATGGAATTTGACGCTTCTATTAATCCAGAATACCACGTCAAAGACTTGACCAATTGAATCATTGACATCCAAGCTATGGTATATTCAACTGCCTACAAAGTCAAGGCTTTAGAGCTCTTGCCTTCCAATGCTGCCAGAGCCTCCCTCTCCAAATATCAGGTGGGTGACCTGGTTCTCTATTACCAGAACTGTACTGGGGGAAGAGCCCATAAGCTAGACTCCCTCTGGATTGGCCCCTGTGAAGTCACCTTCAAGAAGGGCGTTAAGTATACCATGAAATTACTGTTGTCTGGCCGCCCTTTTGCCTGAGTCTATTCCAAATTCCTCCACAAATATTGACTCCCTATGTCCAATATTGAAGGGAGAGATGCCGTAAATCACACCATAAATGCTATTTTGATATGGCCTTTGAATAGTGATATATGCAAAGATTTGGTTTGTTTTGCTTTCAATTTTGGGAATTCCTTGCCTTCTGTAAATGGGTATGTTCCAATGTACACCCATTCCAGAATACTATACCTGCCCTCAACTGATCCTGGTATGATTTCAACCCAATGTGACCCCCTCTGTCACTCTGTCTACTAATTGAGTGATTGCTGACCTTTGTCTACTATTTAAGTAGAATTATTTCTCCCAATACAGACAAGTTTATCCACATTTGTGTTGGCTTTAATATTCTTTAAGATTTTTTCTTTCTTTGTTGCCAAAATGAATTCCTCTTCTTTTATTCCAAGAAATTAAGGTAAATGGCCTTAATTTTTCCCTGAAGGCTAACCCAAGGCTAGATTAGAACCTCAAATCTTTTGTTATAAAGATCTATTACTGTGTCCTCCTGGATGTTGTCCCCAGAAGCTGAACACAACAGGGAGGATGATCATATATGGGACAAGAGTATTCTTACAGTGCTTTAGAATCAGGAGGGTGTCATGAATTACATTTCAACACTTGTATTGAAAACCTGGGATTCAACCCCCAGGTCTCAGAAAAAGCCTTTTTATGACCAGGATAGACAGGAGCCAGCCAGACTGCCAGTTGGGCCAAACCCTGAATCACCAGAAATATATTGCCCCAATCAGGAGGAACAAAAACCTGCCAACTCATTAAGTTTCAGACCCAAGTTGTCAACTTACTCTGAGACCTGTCAGACTCTTGAAGACAATTCCCCAAATGGACATCAGATTGCTATTAACTGTGTGCCACCAAAGACCCAGACCTATGCTAAAGTTGTAGCTTGCCTAAAGGAGTGTTAAAACAAGGCCTCTTGCCAGTCCCACCAATGATCACCAGCTAATGTCAGCCTCCAGTCCAGAATGGGTAATACAATTTTACTGCTTAGGCAATGTGGTGAAAAATAGCAGCAGAACAAAGCATTATCACTTCTGTTCATCAGAGCAAGCACAACTAGGATCCGCCGACCTCACACCTGGAAGCCAAGGACTGAGCCCTGCCAGTGAACTGTCCCCAGACCTGAAGTCTGCAAAAAGCAAAGAAGCAAAATCACATGGTATAAGAACCCTGGCAGTATGGGGATGACTCCATTGTCATTTTCAATAATAAAGTTTTATGAACCTTTGGTTCAAACAAATCTTACTGTGGGGTTCCTGGTCACCAGTCCCCATAGTATGCCCTGGGTTGTAGCCAGGGACTGGCTTGGAGGAGTTGTCATTCTCCAACAGGGGTGAAGGGTTGGTGAGAAGCTTATACTTGGCTTGTATAATGATGAACTCCTCCAGTACCTTTCCAATCACCAAGCAAGCGTCTCCACTGTATACCTGGACTTCAGCAGGCGCCAGCCCTCCTGTAGGCCAATACCAATCCTGTAGTAGTCTTGCAAAATCTTCTCCAAAGAAACCTCTCTTCCTCTATTTGACATCTCCAAATGCCTAGTCACCTTCTCCCACTCCTCCTGGGCAGATTTACTAGAGGCAAGCTTCCTGCACCCTAGGCAATAGGATTCCTCATTCCCTGGGCTAGGATAGAAAATATGGGGTAATTGACTCATGAGACTTAAATACTCTTTTTACACAGAAAATTCAGATAGGGGTCATAATAGGCGCTTTATTCTCTGTCAGAAGGAAGATCACCTTATAAACCTTCTGAGATATTACCTTGGGGTAGGGAATAAGAAAGGGTTTGTGCCAAAACTTGGAGTCCTTTAACAATATCTTGGACTCCTTGTACTTGGTCTTTGACTCCTGCTCCTTGATCTTGGGCTCCTTTGCTTTGGTCTTGGGCTCTGTTGTCTTAATCTTAAGCTCCTGTGGTCTGACTCAGTTCTGGCTTTCTATCCTTGGTCTTCTGCTCCTTCTGTAGCTTTGGTGGCCCTTTTAATCCACTTGATCCAGTCCCTGAAGAGTCTCAGATAGCTCTCCCTTTTATAGCCCCTTGCTTCAGACCAAAAACCTCTCTTAGAACTCTTGTTCTTTAAAGCTTAAACTATCCTGTTTTTCTTCCTCTATAATATATTAAACTTTTAAACTTACTTCAGCCAATAAAAGCCCTGAATTTTCCGCTTCTGCTCCCCATTTTTTAGGCTTTAACTCTCAAGTTAAAGCCCTCAAAAAACTGATTAAGTAGGCTCCGGGTCACAGCCAATCAAACGCCTCTCTTCAACAGTTTTGCCAAAACAGTTTCCCCGGATGACCTGTTCCTGACCCTGGTTTGAACTCAAAGCTGTCTTGCTCCAGGCAAACAACTGCTCTGTGTTTCAAACAGTTTTGCCATAATTCCCGTCACGTTTTCCCGGCAAATCTTGAGCGCTTCCACATATGTTTTACTTAGGCAATTTTTGATCCTTCAATTTTTCAACGTTTCTACGTGTTTCTCCGTGTTTCTGTCAACGTTTTTCATCTTTGAACCTGCCTGTTGCTTGTCCTTTTGCTTCCCTAGTTGTTCTCAGCAGAATTTGCTCTTTTGCCCTCACAGTTTCTCTGTTCTTCTTCCAGCTTCTTTCTGGTCCATTTTCTCTTTAATCCTTTTTCTAAAAATAACATATAGTTCTAATAAACTATAGGTTATTTTCTCTCCTCTTTCTTTTTCCTTTATATGATTTTCAATCCTTTTTTAATCATAATCAGTCAGTATTTAATTATTCTTTAACTGCTTCTTTATTTCAAATTTCTTCTCAAAAGTCACTAAACCAGCTCTTCTAGCCTCTGTATTCAGCCCAGCTAGGTCATCCTCTCAGCTCTTCAGTTTTTCAGCACCAACTTCTGGTCCTTTGGCCATTCTACACAATGATCTGCTAGTCTTTCATCATGTCTTCTTGTCCTTCTGCTGATCCTTAACCAGTTCCTCACCAAATCCTCACTAGGAACCTTATTTGTTCCTTTAACACACTGAACCATATTGGTCCATTCCATTCAATGTGAATTAACAGTTCATCAACTAGCCTTCACTGTGACCAAACAGTCCCTCTTGCTAGTTTTCTCTGCTAATTCCGTGAACCACCTTGGTTCTTTATCTCAGCCCCCATTACCAG
The DNA here is from genome assembly GCA_014839935.2 of Entomophthora muscae. NCBI lineage: Eukaryota > Fungi > Entomophthoromycota > Entomophthoromycetes > Entomophthorales > Entomophthoraceae > Entomophthora > Entomophthora muscae. The sequence goes on from QTSX02001612.1 coordinate 63,882, forward strand.
AACTCGTAGACCCAGGCATGAGTCTACATTGAACTGGCGTTTGACTGGGCCCTCGCAAGTGGCAATCCACTTAGGCCCTTCAATCATAAATCTATGTCTATGTGTTGTCTTTACTCACCCAGGTGATGAAGTCTGGGCTTTCAGTTGCAGAGTAATCAGCTCTACTTCCCAGAGGCCTGATCACACCAAGTTCTGCAGCTTGCTTCCCCAAGCAAGCCACTTTGGTGACACCTCTGAGCATGCCTATACCCTCCAATGCTTGCTTTGGGTTTCCCCAAAGCTCCCATAGGGGCATAAACGAGGACACCCTGCCAGTCTGTTAGGCAGGGTGCTTGCTCACAGACCTCCTGCAAGCGTATTAGGGTACATTGAGCCCTCAGAGCTCTTCCCCTCCCTGGCAGCCCGCGTTACCTGCCAGGGGTCCAAACTTACTCCCCCAGACAGACAAAGTTCCCTGCTTGCTATTTCAGTCTTCACCCTCCTGCAGCCACGGTTCCCTGCTAGGTGAAGCACTCTAGCCTAAAGCAGCCAACATCTTCTGCTGGGTGGAGGCAACAGCTGCCTCTGGTAGTCCTTTGTTATCTATCAGCCAGGTCTTACTTACCCTAGTAGACCATGTTACCTACCAGGCTCCCCTTAATTACCCTAGTAGATCATGTTACCTACTAGGGTTACCTCACTTCTCCTAGCAGACCAAGTTACCTACTAGTTTACAACGTTGCTAGCTAACCACATATTGCCATTATTTAGCATATTGTCTTTATTTGAAGCCAAATTGACTCTTGCCTGCAAAACTGCACACATGTGGATCACCACACTTACCTTATCTAGTCTTAGTGATCTTCCTTCTTAACTCTGCCAAGTAGATCATCAGGCAACCTCCCCCTCCAGAGAACAATCTGCCAACCCTCCTCAGGCACTATAATGTCCCCCTGAAGACCCCTTTTGACCTTTAAATTTTACAAATACCCGCCCAACCCCACCTACTTGGAGTACATCTTGGAGATCATCCTCATTTCTGATTCCTTGGCAAGGACTAGAGAGACCAAATACATAGGACGTGAAGGAAAGTGGTACAAGAGGCCACCAAGATTGTTCAAAAACAAGTACAATTATCTGCCTGCATACTTTGTCCCCATGACTCCACCCTTAACCCTGTGACCCAAACACCCAATGGAACCCCCCACCTCTGCCAAGACCATGTTCACTCAACTGTTTGAAGTAATCTACATTACTTTGGCGGGAATGATAGACACCATGGTGCCCAACTCCAGGCCCTGGTCTTTGCTTTGATGATCTGTATCCTATTTACAAGTTAGCACCCATCCTATTGTTGCATTACTCACTGGCCTGGCAGTACCCCTTCCAGAGTCACCTAATGCCTCCACCTATGCCTGGCTTCCTGAAATTATGACAATCTTTTACAAACATGGTAACCTGGGCCCCAAGATGTTGTTAACACTTGGGGCAACTTGTATGCTTTTTTGTGATAATCACTTATTACACCCATAGGGCAATTACCTCCCTGATACTCTCATTGATGAAGAACTGAAAGACCCTGCACTTGGTGCAGGACCCCAGAACCCAGCCACGTCACAAGTACAAAATTTGATAGTGATCCAGACCACAACCAAGGTGGGCATGCCCCAGATGAGCAAACTCACCTTAGAAAAAGCTCACCAATCCATGCCAGTCCTCTGACTTTACTTCCAAGCCAACACCAATGACTATCTTAGTGACACTGAGAAGGTCTTGAGCTTGGTCACCATGCTGTCAGGAGACACACTGGATTGATTTGTAAAAGCCACCACTGAAGATATCAAATTTTTACTTGATAACTCCAAATTTGAAAGTGAACTGATGTCCACTGGCAACAAACAAGACATAAGATACTATTTGCTGAACTCTCTGCTAGGGATCTGACAAGGGAACAGCCCCATCCAATCCTATATGGATGGGTTCCTTAAACTGAATACTTGAACCCAACTCAAGGATGAATCACCTGCCATAATCTTCAGAAAAGGAGTTGATTTAGCCATGAAAGACCTGTTAAAACACCATCTGCCCACATTGAGCATGGGGGAACTACTACCCATATTTAAAGGCCTGAGATTGAATCAATAAGGGCCAAACTTGTATCCTACCTGTGTTGGCAGAGCTGCAACATCAAATCAACCAGGAATGTCACCCAAAGAAATACAACACCACTATCAAGATGGGTTGTGTTTCTACTGCCATGAGGCAGGACATCTCACCAGAGATTGTCCTAAGAAGAATACATCTTCTGTATTCTTGGCACAAATAAACACCTCTGCAAAATATTACAAGTTCATCCAAGTGACCATAGATCTATTGGGAAACAAGCACCAGATTGAAGCCTTTATTGACATAGGAGCTGACAAAAGTTTCATTGACACTGGCCTAGCAAAGGAACTAGGCTTGACAGCTTTATAGTGCAGCCTACAATTAATCATGGGAAACAGCTCCCTGGACACTGGTTACAAATGCAAGCAAGAACTTCCTTTGAAAATTGAACAGAATGTGTACCTGTCTCCCCTGATCCTCTTGCCAGGATTGCCTCACCCCCTAATATTGGGTGACTCCTGGTCTAAAAAACATGGCCTGATCTTAAACTACTGTGAACAGACTGCTACACTGAGACATCCTGAATCTTGTGACACTGTTCCCTTCTGTATAAGCTCTGGAAGAACACCATCTAACAAACTCTTAACCATAAAGATAGAGCCTAGTGTTGGGATATTGCCTACCCTCTACAGAAATGGGACTGTGTGTTTAGCAAGGAAGAAGCCACAAAACTACCCAGCCATCCAATCTACAATCACACCATAGACCTAATACCAGGGACCCAACCACACCACAGCCCCAACTACAGCTGCAACCACTGCAAACAAGTAGCCTTGAAAACATACCTAGAGGACATGACAAAAAAGGCTTCATCTGAGTGTCAAATGCCCCCTGCTTGTCACCCATGCTGTTTGTAGGAAAGAAAGATGGTGGAAAGTGTCCATGCGTAAACTACCAGAAACTGAACAACATTACAGTGAAAACCCACTATCTCATCCCCAACACTGATGACCTCTGTGATGTACTGACTGGAGCCTAGGTGTACTCAAAAATTAACCTGAGAGACGCCTTTAATCAGATCAGAATCAAAGACAGAGACAAATACAAGACAGCCTTCAAAATCATATAAAGGTTGTATGAGTACCTAGTAATACCACTTGGCCTGTGCAACACCCTCAGCACTTTCCCAGAGATAATCAACACTGTACTAGGCAAATACCTCAACTGATTTTGTGTTGCATATTTAGACAACATACTCATCTACAGCAAATCATATGAAGAGCAACTTCAACACCTAGACCTTATACTGAAAAACTCTCCCAGGCCAACTTACACGCCAAGCTTAAGACATGTGAATTCTTATGGTCTGAGGTCAAATTCCTAGGATATGTAGTGAAGACTGGCAGTTTTGCCATGGCTCAGGACAAAGTAGAAGCAGTAACAGCCTGGCTAATGCCCAAATGCAGAAAGGATGTGAGAATTCTTTTGGGCCCGGCAAACCATTGCAGGAATTTCATCCAAAAAAAACTCAAATTATGCTACCCCTGACCCGTCTTTGCTCTGACAAGGTCATGTTTGTCTGGACCCCAGCTTTTACCTCCGCCTTTGAAGCTTGTTTTCACTTCTGCTCCTGTCCTGGCCATGTTGGATCCATCCAAACCATTTGTACTGAAAACCAATGTGTATGACTTTGCAGTGGGTGGGGTGCTTCTTCAGGAAGGAGAGGATAGTATGCTACATCCTGTAGAATATTACTCCAAGAAGATGCTACCAGTTGAAGGAAACTACCCAATCTACAATAAGGAGATGCTTGCAATAATGAAGACCCTGAAACATTGGTGCTATTACCTATGTGGCGCTGAATTCCCAGTAAAGGTCCTAACTGACCATAACAACTTGGTTAACTTTTTTAAACCCAGATAGCTAAATCAGAGACAGGCCAGATGGTCCCTATAATTGGCCAACTACAATCTGACAATTGACTATAAACCCAGGAAATTTGACATAGTACCTGACACACTGAGCAGAAGAGCAGACATGATTCTCTCCACATCTGAGACCAAAGACCATAACACCCACATACTCCTTGCCCCTGCCAGTCTAGGCGTCCAGCTGATGTACATGAAGATCATGGCTTGCAAACCTGACATAATTGTGGTGCATAAATTAGAAAAATACTTGACAGAACTCATTGCTGACTTGACCTCAGACCCAGAGAGCCACCACCACAAGAAAGAATTCTTGTTGAAAGGAACTACCCTGCTACTAAATAACCAGATTTATGTACCAGAAGGCAAGACAAGGACCAAAGTACTCATAGACTATCATGACTTAGAGATGGCTGGTCACCCTGGCAGACTCAAGACACTCCAAAGAACCAAGAAGAAATATTATTGGCCCCAAATAGACAAATATGTGGCTGCCTATATCAAAAGTTGTGAGACATGCAGAAGGATCAAATCACGTAGATCAAAACAGGAGGCCTGCTAAGACTACTAGACATACCAGCAGGACCCTGGCAATCCATTTCAATGGATTATATTGTAGAACTGCCCCCTTCCAATTTTTTCAATTAAATTTTAGTCATAGTAGATAAGTTTACTAAAACGTCCTACTTTGTCCCTACTACCACCCACTGCACTGCCACTGAGACAACTAGACATTTCCACGACCACATCCTAACTCAACACAGCACCATGTCAGAAATCCTCACTGATAGAGACCCCCAATTCACCTCCAACTACTGGACTCAGGTGATGAAAGACTTAGGGGTAAAGCGCTGTGTATCCACTTCCTACCACCTGCAGACTGACAGCCAGACTGAGCAAGAGATCAAATACTTGAACAATACTTACAATGCTACGCCAACACTGACCAAGATAACTGGGCCAAGATGCTACCCATGGAACAGTAAGCCTACAACAGCAAAGACCACACATCTACTGAAATGTCCCCCTTCAAAGCCAATTATGGGTTTCATTCATCTTGGGACCCTGACATTGGCAGTAAAGAGACAAACACATCAGGACAAACCTGGGTTGAACAGATTCACAACACCCAACAAACCTGTCTTAAGAACCTGACCCAAGCTGTCCAAACTTATAAGGATTTTGCTGAAAAAAAGAGGATTCCTGGAAAACCATTGAAGATAGGGGATGAGGGTTACCTGGACTTGCAAAAAGTGCCTCTGACAGTTCCCCGCCAGAAGTTTTCCCACAGAAGGAGTGGCCCCTACAAGATCACCAAGCTAGTGGGCAAAGTAGAATTCAAACTAGAGCTACCCCCCATGGAAAATACATAATGTCTTCAACTGTGTGCTACTATTCAAGAATGAAGGAAACTCCCTACCCCCCAGAAACTCATGACTGACCCTCCTCCCATCCAAGTAAGACACTCTGAGGAATAAAAAGTTGAATATATTCATGAAGACTGTACCCACTACAAAACCCCATAGTACTATGTCAAATGGAAAGGATATCTGCCCAAGGAAAGTACATGGGAACCATTAAACAACTTACCCAACGCCCAAATAGCCATCCAACAATACCTTGAGAAGAAGGCTAGGAAGGAAAGGACGCCCAGGACAGAAGGGGATAATGTCATTAATGACATTTCAATACTTGTATTGAAAACCTGGGAATCAAACCCTGGGTCTCAGAAAAAGCCTTGTCATGACCAGGATAGACTGGAGCCAGCCAGACTTCCAGTTGGGCCAAACCCTGGACCACCAGAGATATCTTGCCCCAACCAGGAGGAATAAAAACCTGCCAACTCATTAAGTTGCAGACCTGAGTTGTCAAATTACTCTGAGACCTGCCAGACTCTTGAAGACAATTCCCCAAATGGACATCAGATTGTTATTAACTGTGTGCCACCAAAGACCCAGACCTATGCTGAAGTTGTAGCTTGCCTAAAGGAGATTACAACAAGGCCTCCTGCCAGTCCCGCCAATGATCACCAGCTAATGCCAGCCTCCAGTCCAGAATGAGTAATACAACTTGACTGCTCAGGTGATGCGGTGAACAGTAGCGGCAGAAAAAAGCATCACCACTTCTGTTCATAAGAGCAAGCACAACTAGGATCTGCTGTCTTCAAAACCAGAAGCCAAGGACCAAGCCCTGCCAGTGAACTGTCCCCAGACCTAAAATCCGCAAAAAGCAGAGAAGCAAAATCACATGGTATAAGAACCCCGGCGGTATGGGGATGACCCCATTGTAATTTTTGATAATAAAGTTTTATGAACTTTTGGGTCAAACAAATCTTACCTTATCTAGTCTTAGTTATCTTCCTTCTTAACTCCACCAAGTAGATCATCAGGCAACCTCCCCCTCCTGAGACTAATCTGCCAACCCTCCTCAGGCACAATACTGTCCCCCTGGAGACCCCTTTGGACCTGTGAATTTTACCAAATACCCGCCCAACCCCACCTACTTGGAGTAAAACTTGGAGACCATCCTCATTTCTGATCCCTTGGCAAGGACTAGAGAGACCAAATACATAGGACGCAAAGGAAAGTGGTACAAGAGGCTGCCAATATTGTTCAAAGACAAGTACAATTATCTGCCTGCATACATTGTCCCCATGACTCTGCCTGTGGCAGATCCAGGTCCAACCAGTCCATCCCGCCATTATCCTGCACTTGACTCTTATTGCCATTACCTTCCTTTGACAAAGCTTTGAAGAGCTTTGTCTCTAGAGAGGCAATTTTATGGGACAACACTTTGTTATCATCCCGCCAACAGGCCATGATCTCAATGCTCTTTTCCTCTCTTGCCCTTAAAGCCTCAATTTCACAATTTGCCTTTGCTTTCACTTGCTGTAAGATTTTGTCCCATCCTACTAACAGGTTCCAGGAATCCCACGCATAAATTTGCTTTCCTTGGGCAGGAGTCCCTTCTTTTCCAAAGTAATCAGAGTATAACTCTTTGAACGCAGCCTTTACTTCCACCAAGGACTCCTCAGGCACCATCTTGGTGACCTCCAAGCTCGCCCAAGCTTCCTCTAACAAACTTGTAGGAACCTCTTTCCTGGCAGCAGCAGTTTCCACGTGAAGTACTCCAAATTTGGCCCTTTCAAAATTTAACAGAGAAGACATAATAATTGAAAAGGTAGTTGAGGGGAAAGCGTCAAAATCAACAATATATCTTTATTAAAGTTTAGCTGTTTCTGCTTATATACCATTTGGGACATATTTGGCTGAAACCCCCCTGGTTCCTGAATCAATCTATGATTTATCTCACGTGATCTATGACATTTGAGTCATTCAACCATAGATCTTTACCTAAAAGATCACCAATATTTCTCAACCTATGAGAATCAACCTACAATGGGAAGAAGTCACCTGACTCCATTCATCTCATTGTACCAATTTGGCATGGAGATTCCTCAGCTCCTGGCGCCAAAACCCTGTGGATTAAACATCCCAAAACTCAGCTATTGATGTTCCAACTGGTAACCAGCTGATCAATCCTGAATTCCTAGGCATCCTTGCCTTTATTTAGTTATCTTCACATTTAATGGTTTTTTTGCCTTAAAACCCATTAAAATGCTTCAAAACTTAAACCAGGCGCCACCGCGGCGCCCAGCATTTCCCCAGGTGGCGCCTGAAAAATTCACTAGTCAGTGCTTCACAAATTTATTAGGCGGTGTGGCGGCGCTTCTAACCCAATGAATTTGCCAAAGCGGCGCTTTTAACCCATAATTTGGGGGTTTAATTATGGTTGACCTTAACCAAACTTCTTGACACAGACAAGGCAATTTAACCAATATGATTAAATCCTCATTATTTATATTCCTGTGTATTTATTAATTAATCTTCCCAATTAACTAAACTGTTTTTGAGACACCCAGTCTCCCAGATTGACTCGGCCAATCTTGCCCTCTGTTCTTTTATTGAACCTAGATATCCAGTTTTCAGGAATCTTTACCTTAAGACTTCCAATCCAACCTATCTACATACAATAATCAGAAAAACAGAGATAACTTTACATTTTGGAGCATTTATTTGGCTAAATACTCAATAGTGACTGTCGTACAGTTACACCTGTCAAGATTGACAATTCTTCCCCTCCTGAAACCCAGGCCCAGGAGCGGGATTTGGACCCCTGGCCCTGGATCCCTACGGGCTGCCAGGCCTATGGACTGCTGGGCCGCCTGCCTGTGTTTTTTGGGGATCAAACCCCTGCAAGCTGAGGCTCCTGTGAATTCCCAAAGCCAGAATACCAACACCAGCCCAACCATAGTGGCGCCCAAAGAAGAGCCTCTTGAATTGCCTAATGAAGGCAGAGATAGCACCTATGTAAGCTTCATGAGTTTGAAGTCCTCTCACACAACCAATCAGAAGCCTACCCAGGAAAGAGGCACAGGCCCACGGCCCAGCCCCATGACCACAACGCTAAAGCAAGACAATCAGGTAGCCAAATTGAGATTTTTGACCAATGAAAGAACTCCCGGGCCAAGCGCCATTCTGCTACTTTCAGACCTTAGTACCCAATCCCCCCAGCCCAGCTTTCCCCAATGCCCTTATGAACCCATGGAAAATGTTAAGTTTGGAGGTGGGGTGCTATATAGACCAAAGGACCCTGCGCTCCAAACTTATTGTCATTTTTGAATAAAGGTTATATTACTTTGGCTCATACAGCTATTACCATATTTTGTATTTGCCGTCTATAAGTTAAGTTTGAGATCCCCCAGCCCTCCTGCCCCTCTGCCTGCAGTTTTCTGTCCACCTGGTGCTCCCTTTGGGCCTGTTAATTTTACTGATTACCCATTAAAGCCCGAATATAAGGATTACACACCAGAGTAAATCATCAAACTTGACCCATTAGCCCGCATCCAATCTGCCGTCAGATACAACTGCCAAGGCCTGTGGATATTCTCTACCCCCAAGTTATTTAGAGGAAAATTCAACTACCTCCCGGCCTATAACGTTTATATGGAACCACCCGTAACACCAAAACCAATGCCAGCCTCTTCCTCCGGCCTGCCAACCAATCATACCAGCAAGCTTTTTGGTATAGTGTACATCACCCTCACTGGGGTGGTGGACACCATTGTACCGGCTGCCGGCCCATGGTCTTGGTTAGGAAAGTCTGCTTCTTACCTCTTAAAGTTAGCCCCTCTCTTGTGGTGGGCCCTGCCCGCAAAAAACCCGGTCCAAGTTACCTCCAAAACCGGCGGGCTGGCCGCCCAAGAGTGGGTCCCTGACATTATGGCAATCCTTTTAAAACCTGGTACCCTGAGCCCCAAGATGTTGTTATTTCTTGGGGCATCTTGTATGCTTTTGTTATTAATAATCACTTATTACACCTATAAGATGACTATGAACCTGATCTCTTCTATGTGGAAGAGCACAAACCTGAACAAACCAAAAAGAATTGACACTGCTGCCACTGATACCAACAAGCCCTCCTCTCAAGTGCAAAACGTGATTGCAAACCAGTCCCTCACCAAGGTAGATATGCCCTAGATGGGGAAGCTCACACTTGAGGAAGCCTGACGTGCTATGCCAGTCCTCTGCTTGCACTTCCAGACCAACACACCCTCCTACGCCAGCAACACCAAGAAAACACTGGGGGTAACTTCCATGCTCTCTGGGGACGCTCTGGACTGGTTTGGCAAAGCCACAACAGAAGATGTAGAGTTCTGTTTGGACTACGCCAAGTTTTAGGCAGAACTAATGGCAACTGGGGAGGATTGTGACACCAGATACTACACCCTGAACTCCTTGCTAGAAATCCGCCAAGGCTCTCAACCCATTCAGGCTTACATTGATAATTTCCTTAAACTAAAGACCTGCACTCAACTTGAGGACAAATTGTCAGCCATCATCTTCCAAAAAGGAGTGAACCCAGCCATGAAGGACTTACTAAAGCACCACCCGCCCACACTTGGCTTAGAAGACCTGATTCCTTTGTGCAAAGGCCTCAGCATGAACCAAAAGAGAATGTCGGGCCCTCTCAGACCCGCCCATCCCAAACTGCCACACCCAACAGAGGGGGAATGACCCCTGAGGAACTCCAAAGACACTACAGAGAAGGTCTCTGTTTTCACTGCCATGAGGTGGGGCACTTGACCAGAGCCTGCCCAAAGAAAACCCCTGCTCCCATCTCTTTGGCCCAAATAAACACTTCTTCCCAGTCTTACAAGTTCATCCTAGTATCTGTTAATGTTGGGGGAACAACCCAAAAACTAAAGGCGTTCATTGACACTGGAGCAGATGAGAGCTTCATTGACACGGACTTAGCCCAAGAACTAGGCCTGTCTGCCTCTGAGAACCGTCTACAGATCATCTTGGGAAACAGCACCAAAGACACAGGATATAAATATGAGCAAGAACTACCCTTGATAATAGGAAACAACACCTACTCCTTGTCCCTCATCTTGTTGAAAGGCCTACTGCACCCCCTCATCCTTGGGGATTCCTGGTCAGACAGGCATGGCCTCATCCTCAACTATCAAGAACAGAACTTCACCTTAGGTGATAAAGGTATCCGCAACATTGTTCCCTTCAGCACCAATCCTGAAGAACCTACCCAAAGGCTCATGGCCATACATATCAAACCAAGCGTGGGAGTCCTACCTACTTCCCTAGGGAAATGGATCCATGTATTCAGCAAAGAGACGGCCACTTGCCTCCCCAAACACACCAAGTACAATCATGCTATTGACCTTCTGCCAGGCATCAAACCCAAACACGGGCCCATTTATAGCTGCAACCACAAGGAGCAGCTGGCTCTCAAGGTGTACATTAAAGACATGACCAAGAAAGGTTTCATCCGCGTGTCCAAGAGCCCTTGTTTGTCACCAATGCTGTTTGTGGGCAAGAAGGACAGAGGCATGCGCCCGTGTGTTAATTATCAGAAATTGAACAAGATCACCATAAAGAACCGCTACCCCATACCTAACACTGACAACTTGTGCAATGTACTGACAGGCGCCCAGGTATACTCCAAGATTGACCTTAGAGATGCATTCAACCAAATCCAAATCAAAGAGGGTGACAAATGCAAAACAGCGTTCAAGACCAGGTATGGACTCTACAAATACCTGGTGATGCCATTTGGACTATGCAACGCCCCTAGCACCTTCCAGTGCATGATAAACACAGTACTGAGCAAATACCTTGACCAGTTCTGCATGGCCTACCTTGACAACATCCTCATCTATAGCAAGACCCATGAGGAGCACTTGCTCTATCTAGACCTGATCCTGAGCAAACTCTCTCAAGCCAACTTGCACGCGAAGCTCAAGAAGTGCGAGTTCTTCCAACCAGAAGTAGAGTTCCTGGGCTATGTAGTGAAAACTGGAGGATTTGCAATGGCTCAGGATAAAGTGGACGCCGTGACTTCCTGGCCAACCCCCACGTGCTGGAAGGATGTCAGAAGTTTCCTGGGGCTAGCAAACTACTGCCGGGATTTCATCCAAAAAATTTCTCACATCACTCTGCCCCTGACCCGCCTGTGCTCTGACAAAGTCACCTTTGCCTGGACTCCAGAATGTGCCACCGCCTTTGAGACCCTGAAACTTGCCTTCACCTCAGCCCCCGTCCTGGCCATGCCCAACCCATCCAAGCCATTTGTTCTGGAAACCAACACGTCCAACTTTGCAGTGAGTGGGGTCCTTCTTCAGGAAGGAGGGGATAGTATGCTACATCCTGTAGCATATTACTCCAAGAAGATGCTGCCTGCGGAAGGAAACTATCTGATTTACAACAAAGAGATGCTAGCCATTATGAAGACCCTGAAACATTGGCGCCAATACCTCTGTGGTGCTGAATTCCCAGTAAAGGTCCTGACAGACCACAATAACTTGGTCTACTTCTTCAAACCATGACAGCTTAACCAACGACAAGCAAGATGGGCTTTAGATCTGGCCAACTACACCCTGACCATAGACTACAAACCAGGGAAAGTGAACGTAGTACCAGACGCCCTGAGTAGAAGATCTGACCTGGCACCCACTCACATGGAAACTCGCAACTGCAATACGCAAGTACTCCTGGACCCAGTTAGCCTAGGCATTCACCTAATATTTGATGAAGATCAGGGCCAGTAAACCAGAAGTTCTGAAGGCCCAATCACTTGACAAAGTCACCAAAACCATGATTGCTGACCTTTCAAAATCCTTGGATAGCCCCCACTATCAGAAAGGCTACTCATTGAAGGGAACAACACTAATGCTGCACAACAGAATCTTTGTGCCAGAAGGAAGCATCAGGACCAACATCCTGAGAGATTATCACAATTCTGAGATGGCTGGACACCCAGGGAGACTCAAGACCCTCTGGAGCATTAGAAGAATCTTTGCCTGGCCAAAGATGGACCAAGAAGTAAGCGCATACCTGAAAGGATGTGAGACCTGTGGACAAACCAAGCCCCGCAGAAACAAACCTGAAGGACTTCTAAGACCCTTGGACATACCCCATGAACTGTGGAGATCTGTCTCCATGGACTACATTGTTGAACTGCCCCCATCCCTCTCCTTCAATGTGATCCTAGTCATGGTAGACCGCTTCACCAAGATGGCATACTTTGTACCAACCACTACCCATTGCACAACTGCGGAGACTGCCCAACACTTCCATGACCGCATACTCACCCAACACAGGACGCCAGAGGAGATTATCACAGACAGAGGACCCCAATTCACGTCAAACTATTGGACACAAGTAATGAAAAACTTGGGAATCAAGCGGTGTGTATCTACCTCCTACCACCCGCAGACTGACGGCCAAACCAAAAGAGTGAACCAGATCCTTGAACAATACCTTTGATGCTATGCCAACGCCAACCAGGACAACTGGGCCAACATGCTTCCCATGGCCCAGTTTGCATACAACAGTAAAGACCACGCCTCCACAGGAATGTCTCCATTCAAAGCCAACTATGGGTTTGACCCCACCTTGGATCCCAAGATTAGCGAGAAAGAAACTAACACCACTGGTTGTTCCTGGGTTGAGCGGATCCACGACACACAAAAAACATGCTTGACCAACCTGAATTGTGCAGTGCAAACCTACAAGGCCTTTGCCAACCAAAAACAAATACCAGGCCAATCCTTGCAAGTTGGGGATGAAGTATACCTGGACTCCCGCAATGTGCCCCTACATGTCTCCTGTAGGAAGCTAGCTCACAGAAGAAGTGGCCCCCACAAGATCACCAAACTGGTTGGGGAAGTTGCTTACAAGCTTGACCTACCCCCCTCTTGGAAGATTCACAACGTGTTCCACCAATCCCTGTTGTTCAAAAAGGATGGGAACTTGCTTCCCCACCAACAGATTAAGACAGCCCCCCCACCCATCCAAACAAACCGCGGTGAGGAATATGAAGTTGAATACATACACGGCGACCAAACTCACTACCAAAAACCCCAGTACTACGTCAAGTGGAGAAGATATCCACTGAAAGAAAGTACCTGGGAACCGCTGAACAACCTGACTAATACCCAAGAAGCCGTCCAACTCTACCTGAACAAGAATAATCAGAAGGAGGGGGACCCAGGGGAAGAAGGGGATGATGTTAAGATTGACAATTCTTCCTCTCTGGAAACCCAGGCCTGGGAGCGGGATTCAAACTCCAGCCCTGGATCCCTACGGGCCGCCGGGCCTATGGACTGCTGGGCCGCCCACCCGTGTTTTTTGGGGATCAAACCCCCGTAAGCTGAGGCTTCTGTGAATTCCCAAAGCCAGAATACTGATACCAGCCCAACCATAGTGGCGCCCAAAGAGGAGCCTCTTGAATTGCCTAATGAAGGCAGAGATGGCGCCTATGTAAGCTTCATGAGTTTGAAGTCCTCTCACACAACCAATCAGGAGCCTACCCAGAAAAGAGGCACGGGCCTGCGGCCCAGCCCCATGACCACGACACTAAAGCAAGACAATCAGGTAGCCAAATTGAGATTTTTGACCAATGAAAGAACTCCCGGGCCAAGCACCATTCTGCTACTTTCAGACCTGAGTACCCAATTCCCCTGGCCCAGATTTCCCCAATGCCCTTATGAACCCATGAAAAATGTTAAGTTTGGAGGTGGGGTGCTATATAGACCAAAGGACCCTGCTCTCCAAACTTATTGCCATTTTTGAATAAAGGTTATATTACTTTGGCTCATACAGCTATTACCATATTTTGTATTTGCCGTCTATAAGTTAAGTTTGAGATCCCCCAGCCCTCCTGCCCCTCTGCCTGCAGTTTTCTGTCCACCTGGTGCTCCCTTTGGGCCTGTTCATTTTACTGATTACCCATTAAAGCCCGGATATAAGGATTACACACCAGAGAAAATCATCAAACTTGACCCATTAGCCCGCATCCAATCTGCCGTCAGATACAACCGCTAAGGCCTGTGGATATTCTCTACCCCCAAGTTATTTAGAGGAAAATTCAACTACCTCCCGGCCTATAATGTTTATATGGAACCACCCGTAACACCAAAACCAATGCCAGCCTCTTCCTCCGACCTGCCAACCAACCATACCAGCAAGCTTTTTGGTATAGTGTACATCACCCTCACTGGGGTGGTGGACACCATTGTACCGGCTGCCGGCCCATGGTCTTGGTTAGGAAAGTCTGCTTCTTACCTCTTAAAGTTAGCCCCTCTCTTGTGGTGGGCCCTGTCCGCAAAAAACCTGGCCCAAGTTGCCTTCAAAACTGGCAGGCTGGCTGCCTGAGAGTGGGTCCCTGACAACACTGCCCTTAACCCTGTGACCCAAACACCCAATGAAACCCACCACCGCTGCTGAGAACACTTTCACTCAACTTTTTGGAGTACTATACATTACTTTGAAAGGATTGGTGGACTCTATGGTGCTCAACTCCAGGGCCTGGTCTTTACTTTGATAATATGTATCCTATATTATTAAGTTAGCACCCATCCTATGGTGGGCATTAATCACTTGCCTGGAAGTACCCTGTCCAGAGTCACCTAATGCCTCCGCCTATGCCTGGCTTCCTGACAGAGGGGTGGATATCCCATATAACCTTTGCCAGCAGCCCTGAGATCTTTAACCAGCTCTGAGCCATACATGCCAAGGTAGAGGGGAGAGTGGTGCTGCTCATCTGCTGCCGCAAAGTTAGAACCAAGCAGGAGGAGTGTATGCAGGCTCTGAAGATCTTTAAGAAGGAGATACAAATAATTGTACTTGGGGAGAGGAATCAAGGCTCACATTGGCAGGAAGGCTGGCCAAGGATCCGGTTGCCTTGATACGGCTTTAGAACCCAAAGCTAGTCCTGCTTGGCTCTGAGGCCGCCTGATCTATAGCGGTTAAGGAACCCGTTGAATGCACAGCTCAAGGATACTACTTTCATTTTTACCAAGCCTGCCTTGGAAAGATGAAGTCATCCAAGGATCTTTATAAGAGGTATACCTCAGATACCTTAGGGACCACCAAGCATATGGTTGGACGGTACCCTCCTCTGCAATTTCTGAAGAAGGATGGCATATGGAAGGCAGTGAAGCTTCTGGATGCAGATGTATGGGATATGGATAACAAGGAGCTGATGGCTGGGTTTATAGGCTACTTCAAAGACCTATGGGCTGGGAAGCTTGTTGAGAAGAGATCTGGACTGGGGAAGAACAAGATTGGCTGTAACTATATAGATTTTGTCCTGGCTGAGGGCACCAAGACTACATCTGCCCAGGAAGGATGACATAACCACTTTGCTGAGTTGGTGGGGATTAGCAAGCCATCATTTGGCAAGCTGTCTGTGGGCCTGAAGAGGTCAAAAGATAGGGCTAATAAGATCCTTGGGGATATAGGAAATGGAGTTCCTCTAAAACTACCAGCATTAACTCAAGAAGGACACAATGTACAATCTGGTATGGAGGGCTAAAAAAGGGATGAGATCCTGGAATACTAGAAGAGGATATCAAATACCATGAACTTTGGGTTTGGATAATTTTTGATATTCAATTTGATGAACTGTCTGCCGGCCTTCTTGTATAAGTTTTTTAAATAGTTATTTTTTATTGATTTGATGATAAATTTCATGTTTTAGTTCTTAATTTAAACTTCTTTGTAGGTTAATAGTTCTAATTGTTTTTTATATGTTGTCAAAAGTTGCGCTTATTTTAATAGGTAGTCTATGTTTTTATTAACCCTCAAAGTTAGCAATTGATTTTTTAATTTTTTGACAGAAAATTGGTTTGTTTTTATTTGCATTTAATTAGAGTGCCGGAAAACTGGTGTGTTTTTTGTTGGTTGATGGAACAAGAATTGATAGAACATCTGCCTGCCCACCTTTTCACTGTTCTTTGTACTAGTAAGGTAGTAACCAAACATTCACAGTAGAGGGCCCTGAGAAGGTGCCAGTTCATAATCACCTCCACTGCTCTGAGCTTGCTTTGATTTGTTTATCTTGGCAGGTATGAATCTAGTATTTGTCCTTGGATTGGTTTGAAGTTAAGCCTTTAAACCCTCAATTTTAATGTGTAGCACTTGGATCAAATATTGCAATATAAAGAGTAGCCTATGGGGAGCTCAAGGAAGGTATCATTGGCTATTGAGGCGATCAAAGCAGGACTCGGCTTGATTGGATTTTCAAAAGTTTGTGGGACACCCTCCAAACTTTTTTGGCCTGGGCGGGATGAACTGAGTGACTGATTTAAGTAGAGGCTCCTGAATCCTTTTTTAAAAAAGTACTAGATCCCATCTCTAAGTTGCCATATCCAACCTTTAATTGATTTTCTTCTTAAACCTTCCGTTGCTACGAGTGATAGATAGTTGATCTGCCGAGGTTCAGTTATTACTATCCTTTTTGAAGTAGGGGTTTATTCGAATTTAATTTTTACCCTTAAGATAACTTTAATTACTTACCAAAAAACCCCTAAATTCAAAAATATTCTTGTTGCGGCTATATCCTTGCTTGTGAAAGTACTATTTCATCTTGACATTGATAGCTCTAGTGAACTATACATTTGTTCTAAAGCTGCTAGACCCCCTTTCGGATAGAGCTTATATATTACATTATCATATCACCAGCATAGTATTCTAAATCTTCTTTTTCTAGCTCTTATGAAGACTCAGACGAAAAAGAAGGCTTCGGGGAACCAGGCTCCAAAGGTAATATCCTTTGGAATATAATCTCGACTTAGTCCAGACCAGCTTCGTGAATTATTTAATGCTGCCTAATCTTTTTTATTGGATGCCTTTAGCTTACAATTTAAACCTTAATTAAGCTCATAATATAATTTTATGTAAATACTAGAGCAATCAAATTCAAACCGCATTCCAGCTTTAAGCTTTTTTTGTAAAACTAATTTCAATATCTGTAGTATGTTGCTGAGCCTGTAGATAGTGACAGTCAAGGGTCTAGTGGAGAGGGAATTAGTGATGACGGTGAAGATTTAATGGCTAATGCCCAGGCTTATTCCGATGAAATCTCAGATGAAGACTCTGAAGTAGATTCGGAGGAAGAAGCTGATGAGCTTCCCCACAAGAAACCCACTGCTGATGGTAAATACAAAGTACCCACTGCAGAGGAAGTGGCAGCAATTATGGATGTGGGAGATCAGTTTGGTTCCAACCTGTTCAAGATGCAGATCGATGAGTTGTTGGATTCTGCTGTTATGAAGTTTGGTTCCCAACCCAGAGTCGATGCATCCCTTAAATCCATCAAAAAGACTCTTGACTCTTTGCCGGAGTTTACTGACCTCACTGCTACCGAAGCAACCAAGAAAATCAAGGACATTCCCTTTCCTGAACCTAGGCCTGGCACTCAGACGCAATATAGATTTTCTTCCCAGCCGCCTTCTAATGTTCAATTGGTGGGAAGTTACCCCCTTGGCACTTTGCTTAAATCGGACTCAACCATAGATCTGGCAGTAGAAATGCCATCTGAGTTGTTTCAAGAAAAGGATTATGTCAATCACCGCTACTTCCACAAGCGAGCCTTCTACATTGCTGCTGTCGCGGAGGCGTTCAAGAAAGCCAAGGACCCATGTGCTCCACTTGATCTTAAGCGCCAAGCGTATACTTACGTTGACAGTGATTTGCGTCGACCTGTCTTAACCCTCACTCTTACTGATCCAAGCTGCCCCTCTAAAGAGATCCTTGTCAGGATTTTGCCTGCGGTAGATTCGGCCATATTTTCTACCAAACGCCTGGCACCTCACCAAAACAACGTACGCCCTCCATCTGGCGATGCCTTGCCTCCTACTCCACGCTATAATACCTCGCTGGCACGTGACATGGTCTTTACTGCTCACATGACCTTCCTTCATACCCTTACCAAGCAGTGCAAGGAGTTTAGTCAGGCTATTGTCTTAGTCAAAGCCTGGTCCGAGTGTCGCGGCTTTGGCACGCGTGGCTCCACCTGCAAGGGCTTTAGTGGCCTCTTGGCATCAATGCTTCTCGCATACCTACTGCAGCCTTCAGCCAAATCTACTACCCTTTCTCCTTCACTTTCTTCTTACCAACTTTTCAAGGGTCTACTTGATTTCCTTAGTAGCGATGATCTTTCCCGTCCAATCTTACTTGGCAGCGCCATCGACAAAGAGATGGTAAGGTTCTAACACGTTTAGCTAACAACCAGTTTTCTGCCCAATCTTTCAAAACTCATTTCCTATCTGCAGGTGCGGTAGTGGTTGGCCCCACCGGCTTACTTCATTTGGCGCCCTACATGACGAGAAGCGACTGGGCCTACCTCAAGCAGGAGGCCAAACACAGCCTCGATATGATGAAGCTGCCCGATGCCCACTCCAACCTATTCCAGGCTCTTTTTGTTGATAAGCGCCACACTATGGAACTCAAATATGACCATGTCATTAGGTAATTGGATTTGTTGACGCTTGCTCATCATTCCTTAGTTTCCAACCTCCTTCTCAGCTTCCAGAGGATTGGCATTCTGAACATCAAAAGCTGGATTGTCCCGACGCCTATATGCGTCTAGTCGAGCATCTTCCTGGCTTCTTAATGAATGCATTGGGCGAAAGGGTTACCCTTGCCATCTGCCATTTCCAGGAAGCAGCTGCTGAAACCCAACCTCTCGTCCATGTAGGTTTGCTTGTGAACCCCGATCACGCCTGGAGATTAGTCGACCGTGGGCCTTCACCCCACGATGACCCTGACGCCGCTCAAAAGTTCCGTGAATTGTGGGGGGGAAAGGCCGAGCTTAGGCGCTTCCAGGACGGCTCTATAGTTGAAAGCTTAGTTTGGACTTGTGCTCATGTCGAGGACCGCCGTAGCATCCTCAAGCAAATGATTTCATATCTCTTGAAGCGTCATTTGAAGGTAGGGCTTACTCGTTTCTGGGGAGACCAGCTTCGCCAGCCATTACGGCTCAGCAAAAATAGCGCCCGTGGCTCGACTTATCTCAAGGACACTACTCGAGGATTCCAGCCTGCCATTGAGGCTTTTGATGGGTTAGTCCGAGCTGTTAAACAGGCTCCACTCCCACTTTCTATTTCCGCTATTGCGGCCAATGCGCCTGGCCTGCGCTATACTTCCACATTTATGCCTCAGCCTATCTCGCTTGAGCAACTCGCTTCCTTACCCACCACTGACCGCTACATCGAGCCCATGGATGCTGTAATAGATTTTGAACCTTCAGCTCGCTGGCCTGAAGATTTAGATGCCATCCAGAAGCTCAAAACAGCTCTCCTTCTGGAGATTAAGCGGTATTTGGATGGCCAGGATGACGTGGTTGCCCATTCGACGGTAGTCCAAGGCTTGGCTGGGCCAGAAGTTCCCATGTTTGCTGCCGACACACATTTGGATGTTTTGGCCGATGGCTTTCTTTTCCGCTTACGTATCCGCTGCACTGTCGAAGAAGAGTTTCTTCTGGACAGACTCTCTTTAGCTGCTAAGAAAGGGCACTCCGCCTTGGCGTTTAATCAACTTGAGAAGGCTCTTCTACTATACCGTCAACGCTTTGGCTATAAACTCTGGGCTGCCCCCCGGCTTCACGGGCTTTGTCAATCCCACCCAACGCTTTCCTTCACTATCCGCCTAGTTAAGAAGTGGATCTCAGCCCACATGCTGACGTCGCACTTTTCACCCGAGGCCATTGAGCTTGCATGTGCTGCTGTCTTCTTTGACCCTATGCAGTTCAGTACTCTACCGAATTCCCCCGTATGCGGATTCGCTAGAGTCTTGAGCTTTTTGAGCCTTTATAACTTTGAAATGGGCCCCATCCCAGTTAAGCTGCCTGGGCTTGAACTCAACCCTCATCTCCCCTCTATCTTGACCGGGGAGGACTTTGGAGGCGTTGATCATTTATCGAAGAAGCGTCGCACTGACAAGAGCAGCCTTGTCCCATTTGTTGCGCCAGTGCTATCGGATGGGAATCATCTGCTGCATCAAGATTTGGCTGTTCCGACGGCTGTCATTAATCGTGTCAAGCAGCTCGCCACTGCGACCCTGGCTTCAATGCGGTCTCTTCTGAACTGCACTTCTGGGGAGTCTGACGAGGCTAAGGTGCTTAGTTGGTTTGTCACTCCCACTAAGCATTTCGACATTGTGCTTGAATTAAAGCCTGAGCTTCTGTCTCGCCGCTATCAAACGTTATTGTTGCCCAAGTCGAAAACTAAAATGGGTGCATCTGCCTTTGTGGCCGATGGAGAAATCACTTCCCTTTCTCAACTGCGCGCAGATTTCGATCCAGTCGAGATCTTCCTGGAGGAATTAAAGGTAACCGCTCTTTGTCTTGTCTTGACTTAACTTTAGTTGCGCTACGCCTCCTTTTTGCACTTCTTCTATGGCCATTGTGGTGGCACTTCTATTGGCATTGTCATTGATCGCACCTCCCGAGTACTCGACCCCGCACCCCTTCGTACGCTTGTCCCTTACCCTCACTGCCCCATCTCTTTCCCGGTCACGTCAAACTTAACCAAGTTGCACCTGGAAGTAGTCTGGGCTGAAATACGTCGACTTGGCCAAGGCCTGATCTCAGACTTGATCATCCAAAAGGATCTATAGAGCCTCCAAGTACAATACATAGAGTCACAAATTAGAATATTGCTCTGACTTTCCTTGTTTTACAAAAAATTACAAATAAAACTGTAACCCTCAATACCACTTAAGATACATTGACAAGCCTATGCTACCCGAAGAATCCTTGAACTCATTCAGGCGTTGGATTTCCAAGTACTCGGCCCTGCTTTTTGGCAGGCTTAAACAGTTGATCAAACTTAAACCTCACAACCAATCCACGAAACCTTGACAAAACCCCATGGCACCCAGTACCCTGAGACCTTGGTTTCGGGATAAGGTTGGTTTGGTGGAACTGAAGGTTTACCCAATACAGTCCGCCACTGTATCCCTAACCCAACATGTGAAGTTGGAAGTAGTAAAGAATGGCAGGGATATCAGAAGATATACCGAAATGTACCATCTGTATCAGGTTGGTAGAGAAATATAAACATGTTAATTTAATCCAGCATGGTTCATCTGGATTCTCACTGGTTAGAAAATATGCAGGAGACCTAATTGCAGGGTGGTGGTATAAACAGAGCACGGTACAGGGACAAGTTTATGTACCTGAGTGGCCTAGCCACAGGATAGTAAGAAAGTTGGCAAGGGATAAATAAGGTATAGCTGGAAAGATACCAGGCTAGACCACTTTAACAGATAAAGATGTGAGCATGGATCCCAGATTTCCCAAAGTTGAAATTGCACAATAAACCCATCACAAGGTTCCAAGCCAGAAAGGGAACCCTGTGACCTAACTCAAACCCAAGATCCAAACCCAAGCCAAGCTGAGCTTATCACACGAGGTTTCATGGCCAAGGACGTTCATATATAGAATACGTGCCATTTACCAAGAACCGCACCAGCATAGTAGGAACATACAACTAACCCCTGACACCCTCATAAACCCCAAACAATCTCTTCTTTCCAAACAAAGATACTATCCATTCCAACCTTATCCCTCTTTTGGTAACCCTGCCAATACAGCACAGGTATAACATTGATAGCAGAAGTAAGATTTCTAACCTGCACCCCCAATTGCCAAGATACCCAAGATATACCCCCATGCCACAAAAGACAGATCTACAAGGATATCATGGCCAGTATCAACACAGGTCGGATACCCTATACCCCAAGCACCACTATCCCAGAAAGACCCATCATCTATCAAGAGATAGTGGTATCTCTGGCAGATTTTAATGTCCTACCTACCCAAGGGTCCTTTCAGACCCCTGCATCTGCTGTTCACCAACAGGAGACAGACCAGAACCAGGTGCCAGTGATGTTGCCCAACATATCTGCTGGGCAACCATTGAGACTTTCTCAGGAACAGACAACAGCAGCACAGCAGCCTGGATGCAGTCCACACAAAGCATGCACCCTCAAATGGGGTGCCCTGAACGTCCCTGGATGGCAGAGGTGTCCACAAGGCTGACTCAGACCTCAGGGTGTGATAAGGTATGTGGCCCAAGGGGAACACCAGGGGAGTTAAGGGAAGCTTTTAAACAGACTTCTCAGCCCAAGTTAAGGTGAAAGCCACCCCACCCACAATCCCCAGACAGGCCAAAATCTGGGTCCAGCTGGAGCTGCTAGGGGGCTGGACAGAGTCTACAAGGCCTACACCAGCCTTGCCCAGCATGAAGTTTGATCATCCCACCATATATCTTAACTTCTATTGCCAACAGAGACCACCTGCCATTCAACATGGGGCATTGTTGTGAATCCTGCTACTCAAGCATTATCCATTTTGCCTTTGATGGGATCACATTTCAAGTTCAAACCTCTTCAGTTCCCTTTCTCTCCTTGAAACGGGTTTCCCTCCAAATCAGGCAAAGGACTCATTTACGCTCTGAATGGCAAACTGAGTGATCTGTGACCCATGTATGAGAGCGGCCAGTGATCTAACTGTCCTTCTACTGTTTTGTGGTAGGCTATTGCCCCATAAGAATCTAAATGGTCCATCTGATAAGATTAAGTTCTGTTTACACCCCTTCTCTGTGTTTATCTTTGTGCTTTGACGCCATCTCCCTAGTATCAAAACAGCAGGCTCAGCCCGCCAGCAAGGTTCTGAGTAAGCGGGTTTGTGACCCGCAATCTGATTATCCATTCACACAAAGCCAAGTTAGGAAGACAACTTGAATTGCCAAATACAATAACATGAACAGAAGCTGATCACTCCCAGTGGGTAACTTGTTTTGGCGCTTGAATCCTTACAAGGATCAAGCCATCCCCTTCAACATCCCACAGTGTGATCAACACTATCATGTTCCTGTTATCCAGGATTCATAATAACTATATAATCATTATCTCTCAATAAAGAATATTATCTAGTTCCTAAATATTTTCCCCATTTTAACTCTGCTAAAACAGCACAGTCACGACACTAGTCTATTCTAGGAGAGGTTTGGGATAATCATTGTTCCCAGGGCCTCAAGGTAAATGCCTTACTAATCCCTGAAGACCAACCTTCAGCTTAGCATGGACCTGATCCTACGGTTAGGATTTCCTGTTGTGTCCCTTGGCTGCACCTAAGTACATGGCGGGCATCAAGAGCTGCATGGGTCTCTGAAGCTTGTGCCAGGAGGTGGAAAGGGCAGGACTAGCCCCAGGTACATTGCTCCAAGCCTGAAACTTGGAGGCAGGATCCCAAACAGGGTGGCAGGGAACCTTTACTGCAAACAATCTGCAGCCTGAGCTGGCCAGAGGTTAGCCCTTGGGGAAAGTTGAGGGTGGGTCCTTGGTTTCCTGGGAGAGCCAATGTGTAACCACCTCCCTGTCTGAACAAGGAAGAGCTGCCAAAGCCAATGAATCTAGAACAGGTGTGGATAAGCCTGATCTTTATTATGGGAGCCAGGTACCATATAGCCTCCAGAGATGGAGATTGGCCACCAGCAGAGCAGGGGTGTTGTGCCCTGCCCCAAAGGATAGGCTTTTCAACAACTATAAGTTCAGGCTCAAACTTAAGTTTGGATGAAGAATTTATTAGTGATTTTTAAATCAAATACTGTAAATTCAGAACCTGAACGTAAAAATGCAGGATTTTCAAATCCTTGGTCCAAATTTTGAATCACATTTGCGGGCAACTCAGCTGAGTGAAAATAAAATATTTAATAAAATCAACCATTTAATTTGACTTTTTTGGTTTATTTAAATTGGCAAATTTCAAATCTCTTGAGCAGATAACTCAACTAACTAAAGACAAAACACAGCAAACAAATGCAGTATACATGAATCAGAAATACAGGATTCTAATGTACAAAATTGAGATTTCCTGTATTTCAAACAAATCATAGACATCATGTAAATATACCAAATCCAAAATTGCGAGATTGTCAAATCCAAGAACCAAATTTCAAATCAAAAATGAGGTGAATTTGAAATAAATACAATTTATGGGTGTCCCAAAAAGGATGCCAAAGAATCTAGAGTGGACTTGTGCCAATTCTTTTAGGAATCATAGGCATTCTCAAAAATCACCCTATTCCATTTTAGGACGGCTAAAATTTAGAGCATAATATTCACCGGCTTAACATACTTAACAATAAAATTGATTAAAATTACACTTCTATTTTTGAGTTTAAAGTTTTTAATAAAAAAATTTAGGTCTTCTTTCAATAGCAACCAAATGAACAAGCTGTTTCCTGGCCTTGACAAAATCATGCAGGGCTATGCAGGGTCTTCCAACAGTGAAGCCTCTGTCTATGGTCATTCCCAACCCACAGGCCCCTCCCCAAGCACTACCCAGGAGTGTGTTCTTTCTCCCGTGTCCTCAAGTATGGCCCTGCTTGCCCATCACGCACAGGCAGCTGCCAACCCAAATCACAAATCAGCAATAGCATCCAGAACCAGCCATTTGAGCCAAGTGGTCACCCAAGGAAGCCAGAATCCAGAAACAGCCAATCAGATGGCAATGTCTAGTTCCCAAGACAGACACATCCTACCTCCAGCCAATCAGCCTTCAAGACGCAGAAGAAAATTGATCACCCCAGAAATTGTTCTTGAAATTGTTGAAAAGCAAGGGATGCTTATGTCCCTTGGGGAAATTGCGGCTGTGATGGGTTTTGAAAAGTCCACTGTGGCTGTAACCCTGCAAGCCCACACCAATTGTGCCCCCTCCCAAGAAGACCCCAACTGGTGTTGTACTTCAACTGAAGGTGAAAAAGCCCACCCTCTCATGATGGCTATCATGGAGCATAACCCGCGGATGCCCCTGGTCCAGGCCCATCTCCAACTGGGACTTCACAGCATTTTCACCAATAAGAGAACAGTGAATTTGTGGATGCACAGAGTTGTTGTTGCCATCAGAATCTTGTCCAATCAGGTTCTCAGGAGCCCCAGTTTAGTGGATACCAACCCCTACAATGAACCTGTTATTAATTTTATCAAAGGAAGGGCAATGAGGACAGGCAATGACGCCATTTTCTTGTCATATGCCAAGATTTTGGCAAGTATCCAAGACTTTGGGGAAAAGCACATTCAATTTGACGTCTACAAGTGCGGCCCAATCCTGTATCAATTTGTTGGGGTTTGATTGGCAGTTTCCCCATTGGGTGTCAATCATTACTTGACAATATCAAACACCACAGATAGGTATGCCTACCAGAAAGATCTCAAGGACATGCTGGAGGAGTGGGCTACCCAACAAGCTGTGTACACAGTTGTAATGAGTGCAGAGATGGAGCAGCAGGAATGGGCAGCTAAAGAAATTAGGGCTGCAGGGCATAACTGTTGGTCCTATCCCACCAACCACGCTGACATGAATCTTGCAGATTTATGTCTTTACAATTTTGGTTCAGCTCTCAGGCGCTTGAAGCCTGCCACCTACAATGAACTGTGCTCCCAAATTGAGAAGGGTTATGAGCTTTTCCCTTCTTTGTTTGTCCAGGACCTATCAGATCTTGTCATTTTCTATGCAAGTGATAGTGATAAGTCCAGAAAGGACTCCTGCCTCCCCCCACACCCATCCATTTGTTTCACCAAGCCCGCATATGTGACAGAAGAAGATTTTAGCAATTGAAGCAATCAGCTCTTGCCGCCCCTTCCCAGTCAACAAACCCTGCCTCCCCAACTTCCCCATCAAGATCAAGCCACCCGCCTTCTAACCCTGACTCCCAGACTACCAGCCATTTCCTTCCCACTACCTCTGATTCCATCCCTTTTACAGGTGCAGATGATGGTGACGTTCATTCTGCCCATTCCCTCCCCCACTTGTCCCTTGATCAGTAAAATAAAACTTTTCTTTGTGACAGCTTATTAAAGTTTATATTATTTATTTTGATGTATAATTATTAACATAGTCTTTTTACATTATTGAAATTCTCATAATCAATAAAATGTTGTATATTTTATGACTAACATAAAACTATTTGCATAAATATTTTTGTTATAGATAATAAATTAAGAACCATAAATGTAAATTTTGCATTAGAACATTGCAAGTAGACGTCAACTCTTGATATTTTGATATTATGTGCATAACTCAATGCATTTTGTTTAATAAAATTCATTGTAAACAAGGCCTTTTTCATTGTAATTTATTTAAATGGACTGTGTTTATATTAGAGAGCCATTAACACTTAGTACAAATATTGATACATAGTGCATTTTACAGCCTGTATATTTACTTATTGGTAATAATTCTGTAAACTTTTTAGTTGTATTTTGCAAAGTAATAATAATGTAATGGGTTAATAAATTAATATTTTACAATTAATTGGCAGATTTTCTTTGCTGTGGCAATTGTGCATTTTCTGATATTTACGCACTGTTATCCAATTGGATGTGATAACAACCAATTGGATAACAGTGTGTAAATATCAGAAAATGCACAATTGCCACAGCAAAGAAAAGGTAGGACACACCATTTCAAAAACAGCATCTTGAAAAACGCCATCTCAAAATACGCCATCTTGAGTTTTAGCCATTTCAATTTTATAGTAAAAACACCATTTTGATTTACGGCATTTTGACTAAGGAAAAACGGGTTTAAAATTTTAGATTTTTTGAACTCCAAAAATAACCTAAAAAATTCTCAAAAAATAAAATTCAAAAAACCTTTCTAGGCTTAAAAAAAGCCTCAGAATTCCAAATCTGCAATAAGAAAATGGGGTCAATTAGTAGCAACATAGTTGCGTAAAGCCAAAAAGTTAAAATATACCCCAAAACAACCATTTTCATTTATTTTAACTATAAACTATACTTTAAAATAAGCATATAATTGTACCAAATACTAAAAAAGTCAAAAAATAATAGAATTAAAGAAAATAAGAGAGAAGATAAAGAAGAATTTATTAGGAAAGGGCTCAAATATTAGTAGAAAGAGCAACTGAGATAGCTTGGAGATGCTCAAGCTTGCTATCCTTGGGATAGTAGGCAAGAAACACCTTGCTGATTTCAGTTTAATTTTTCACTGCTTTGGTCTGGTTGGGGGGATCAACCTTGGTTGTCATGCCTGTCTTAAAGAGGCAGGCAGAGATGGCCTGCTGGGTTTTGAGATGCACCATGATTTTGTTGAACTTGGGCTTCTGAACCCGGACACTTGTGGCAAATTGACTATGTCACCCTTCAAGGGAAGAGGTGGTCTTGATGAGGCCGTCTTTGACCTGCTTGAAACAGTTCCATGTGATTGAGTCACTTCCTTTTCTAATGCAGCGTGCTCCCTGAAACAATCCAACCCATTGAGTTTCAAAATACTCAATAAAGGGCGCAAAGGCTGCCTGGTTGGCAATAATGTAAGAATGGCGGAGGAGGGCATCATAAAAGGCATTGGTCTCCTCCTTTTGCATAAGGGCAAGGGCAGTAAAGCAGTTGAACACGACCTTTGTTTCTTTGTTACCTTCAGTGTAGACCAGCTCATGAAGTGCAGAGCACTTTTAGAGGCAGCGGCAGAGTGCCTGCTGGAAGTGGAAGTAGTATCCCTTAGGGGAGCTCTTGAAGACCCAAATAAAGGCATTTGCCTGAGCCTGTTCAAGATCCACTACCAGATATTCATGGCAGGAAAGGCTTTTGGGCTTTTTCTTGATTGGGGTGGCTTCCTCTGACTGGGCCTTTTTCTTGCGCCCTCTAGTCTCCTTTGGCTCCTCTCCAATGGTTGGGAGGATTTCATCCAACTTGGCCTTTAAAATTGTAAGAGCCTGGACATAAGTTTCCTGCTTCTTATTTGGGAGGAAAAAGAAGACAAGGGGAAGAACTAGATTACCAACCTTCCCATGGATATTCCAAAGCTAGCTGAAGAGCTTTGGGCAGGTTGAGAAAGTTCCATCTGCAAGCCAGGTCTTGCATTTTAACAGGTTGCGAAGATCCTGGCTTGTTGCAAAGCAGATGATCTGCTCTGGGGCATGTTGACCATCATTGTGAAGAAGGAATCTCTCTTCATGCTGTGAAAGCTTCTGCTTTTTAGTTAGAATCAACTGGTCAATTGATGTAGCACTGACGCCTTCAGTGCTCAGAGCATATCTCTGGTCAGTGAGATATCTCTGTAGTTTTGAGGCACCATCAACAGTTGCTAGTTGGGTATCATTTAGATTAATGAGTGCATTGTTTACAACCTCAGTTGCAGTTTGGTCCTCTGTGATTGGGATCACCTGGCAAAGAAACCAGCAGATCAGTTGATATAGAGGGTCAAAAGACTTGGCACAGTCATGCCCAATAGTCAGAGCTTTAAACCAAGTGAGCCCATAGGTGGTAAGTCTAGCTGGACAGCCAACATTATCACATTTAAAGCAATGATGATGGATGGGCTTCTTCTTGTTGTTGCAGCTGAAGCTGTAGCCCTTGTGGACAAAGCCAGCACCCCCTTTCTTAGTCATAATTAGATAGCTGATAGGGTACGTTGTTGGCACAGCAAAGGTGCCATTTCAGTTGCATACATTGTGGATTGAGTTAAGATCCCAGAGCTCAATTGGCTCATCAGCAGGAGCACCAGGCTCAGGCTCCTGCTCCTCTTCATCCTCAGGCTCTGAAGTGGGGTCAGAATGGCAATTGAAGTTGAACAACTTTTCTTGAGGGTCTGAAGGGGAGTAAACAAAAGGAGAATGGGGAGGGGTTGGGCTTGTTTCCTCAGGATCTGGTGAGGGCATAGGTGTCTTGGGGGGAGCTTTAACCTTAGCAGGCTTCTTTTTAGGGGTAGTTTTGGCCTTCTTGGCCTTGGGAGGAGTAGTATTGCCTTTGAAGGCCTTGTAGGCCTTGGGCGCAGCTTTGGCAGTTGACTTTGAAGGCATCTAAAAATGAATTAGTATCAAAATATGAGAAATTTTGGGGTTGTTTTTAAAGGTAAAAACAAGAATGTTTTCACTATTAAAGTAGTACTTATTTTTACATAGAATTTTAGAAGAGATCTGGAAATATATACTATCAAAATTTCAATGTTTTTTATTTGGTAAAAATATTATTTTATTAGTAACGCAAGTATGCAAAACTTTGAGTTTTGACTGAAAACTTGCAGTCAAAATGGCGTTTTCAAAGTGAGGTAATCGAGGTGCTGTAGCTCAAAAACATAGTGTTTTTGACCATCTTTTATATTAAATTAAGAAATTTACGGTGGAGCTACCTCAATTGGGCCAAATAGCAAAACTTGAATTTCTCAAAAACTAGCTTATACAACTGGAATTAAAAAGTACCCAGTTGTTTAGAAGAGGCCAAAAAATATATATTTGCAAAGTTTCATATGTTTTCTTACATTTTTTACTAATATGGTTTTTGCTGTGAATTTGTACTTTTGAAAAGTGGAAAGCAAGAATTGCGGTGGGGGAATCAGTTTAGTGTAGCCTGGCGTCATATGTAATTTCCCCTTATTTTCCCCTATCCATTGTGCGCATCAAATCAATTGGGTGATATGAAACTTGGTGGAATTTGAATTGATGTAAATTGAAATGGCGTAATCACCCCCTTTCATATTAAAATCACTATTAAAATATTTTATTAAGAAAACCCTTATCAACGTATTAATGTATAATAAAGTTATAAATTACATATAATAAAACTGGTTTTTTTACCCAGTAATGACAATCACTAGAAGGACTATCATAGTGGTGTTACAACTGAACCAATGAGGATTCAGTATTTGGATTGGGGAAGATAACAGTCCAATAGAAAGGACAGAATAATAAGAATAAGGTATTGTTTATTGTAAAATATTGTGATTAATATACTATATGGGGAAAGCCACAAGGCCGCAAGGGGGTGGCATAGTGGGAAGTTCCATGTAGGGTTTGAAGCCAAGGAATAAGTCATGTGGAGATAAGCAGGTTGAATTGGCAACACTCCTAATTAGGATGAAGTGCCCGCCATTTGATATTGCCATCAGATTGACTCATGTTGTTAGATACATCAAGAGGCAACTCATCAAGCGCCCCCTGTGTATTGTAAGATACGTTAGCAGGTGAGTCTGGAAACTTGGTTGCAACACCCCCCCTTGCCCCCTGCTTGTTGTCAGACACCAGGATTGGAGTCTGCGGAAGATCTGGAAAGGTCTGCAGGAACAACCTTTGTGTGGGGATGGCGCAGCAGGGGAGCAAGCAATTGTGGTGAAGCTTCTTGGTGTTCCCTTGGGCGTCTTCAAGTTGATAGGTATGGTTGTTATAGACAGCGGCTATCTTGAAGGGTCCTAGGTGGTTGGGTTCCAATTTGGCAGAGTTGGGATTGAGGGTGTAGACGGGGTTGCCTACGGCGTACCTGGCTTCAAGGTGTTTTGTCTCCCCCTCAATTTGTCTGTGTTCAATTTCCTGGGCTTTGGCACGCCATTGGTCTAGGGAGGGAGTTGTCACCAGGGGAGGTTTTTGGGAAATCTGGATTGTAACTTTCCCTGCTCAACTCTTGTCAAGCTATCAGGCGTCCTAAAGACCAGGGTGCTGGGGCTAAATCCTGTGGCTTGGTTGATCCTTGCTTGTAGGATGAGTAGAGAGGTAGGTAGGTGTTCATTCCACACAGTGTTGGGGTGCTCTTGTGAGAGCTTGACAATAAGTTGAACCAATGATCCATTTAACTGTTCTACGCGCCCATTGGCTTGCGGATGGTAGGGGGTTGTGACTATACGTTGGAGTGCATTCTTGGCGCAGTATGCCTTCATGACGTGCCCAACAAGTTTGGGGCCCCCATTGGTGATGAGACATTTGGGTTGCCCAAAGCAGGCCACAATTTCCTTGCCAATAAAGTGGGTAATGGTGGTGGCAGTGTAGTTGATTGTCGCCCAGGCCACAGGCCAGCAAGTGAAATAGTCAATGGTAGTGATAATGTACTTCTTTCCTAATCTGTCTTTGGGAAGGGGTCCAACAATGTCAAGGGCCCACTGTTTGAAGGGCTCCATGGCCTTGATGGGCAGGACAGACTTTGGGGGAGCAGGTTTAGATGTGTTCTTTTCACACAGCACACATGTTTCAAGAAGATCCAAGATGTCTTGATGCATGCACGGCCACCAAACCTTTTGCTTCATGATTTTAAAGAGGTTATGTCCTCTGATGTGACCCAGGGTTTGATGGTAGTGCAGTATTGTGTCACCTTGTTGTGTGGTGGGAATGTAAGGCGTCTTCTCACCTGTCTCTGCCTGGCAGCAGACGTTACCAGTGTCAGTAGTGAATTAACTTTTGTTGTCCTTCAGCTTGGAGATGGTTAATGAGTTGAGGCCTTCATAACAAATTGTCTCAGGGGGGAGGTAGAGCATGGGCCAGTCTGGGTCCAAACCATTGTCCCCAGTGATGGATGCTACATAGAGTTGTGAGAGGGCGTCAGCTGTGACAAGTTCCTTCCCAGGCTTATACTTGATGCGCAGCTGGTAGGGAGACATACATTTGACCCAGCCTGCTTGGCAGCGTGTTAAGTGGGACTGCGTGTTGATGTACTGGAGCAACTTGTGGTCTGTCAGGACGTGGGGTAGAAAGGTAGCCCCTTCCAGGTAACAGCGCCACTTCTCAACACAGTGCACAATTGCCAATAGCTCTTTATCATGAATGGAATAGTGTTGTTCCGAGTTGGTAAGTTTCCTGGATTCATATGCCACAGGGAGGAAGACGCCATTGTCAGTTTCTACCCTTAGCATGACCCCTATGGCCCTGTCAGAGGCATTAGTCTCAAGTTTTTACTGTTGGTTTTGATTGGGAAACTGCAGTACTTGTGCTGTTGTGAGCCTTTGCTTCAACTTCTCAAAGGCTTGATCTCTGACAGGGATCCAATGGAAGCGCTGTTTGGTATCAAGGAGCTCAGTGAGAGGTGCAATTAGTTCCCTGAAATTAGGAATGAACTTGCACCTGTAGGCAACCATGCCTAAGAATGTCTGCACCTGGCCCACATCAGTGGGGGGCAGCATGCTGGTGATTGCCTTGATTTTGGCAGGGTTGGGCTTTATACCTTGGGCAGAGATGGTGTGCCCAAGGAATAACAGCTCTGACTTGAGAAACTCGCATTTGGAGGGTTTAGCTTT
Source organism: Entomophthora muscae (assembly GCA_014839935.2). Taxonomy (NCBI): domain Eukaryota; kingdom Fungi; phylum Entomophthoromycota; class Entomophthoromycetes; order Entomophthorales; family Entomophthoraceae; genus Entomophthora; species Entomophthora muscae. Next base: position 96,281 of record QTSX02001612.1, read on the forward strand.
TAGCTGGTTTTTCCAAAGGGTGTTGAGGACAGCACGGAGGTGTTGGAGGTGTGTGGTTTGATCTTGAATGAAGACAATAATGTTTTCAAGGTATACAATAACAAATTTCCCAATCAGTTCCTCAAAGGCTTTGTTCATCAACATTGCAAAGGTGGAAGGAGCATTAGTCATTCCAAAGTTCATGACTTGACACTCAAACAACCTGTAGCGTGTGCGGAAGGCAGTTTTTGCCTCATCTCCTGGTGCAATGCAGACCTGGTTGTACCCCACAGTGAGATCAATCTTGCTAAAGACCTTCACACCTGCAAGTGTATCAAACAGGTTGTCAATGAGCGGCAGGGGGTACTTATTCTTAGCAGTCACCTCATTTAGGGCGCAGTAGTCTGTGACCAGGCAAAGGGACCTGTCCTTCTTGGCTACAAAGAAGACAGCTGCCCCGTATGGAGAGAGAAAGGGGTGAATGAAGCCCTTATCAAGCGCGTCCACAAGGTGCTGGCAGAGGGTCTCATCTTCTTTTGGTGTGAGACAATATAATGGTTATGCCTTAGGTAACAATCCTTGGAGTTGTACAGCATGTTGGATCTCTTGGGGAGGGGCAGTTGGTCCAGTGTTTTGCTGAAGACGCCCTTGTACTTCTTGAGGAGAGCAACAAGTGCTGGTGGTGGTGAAGTGGCCAAGGGAGGAGCTGCAGGTGGTTTGGTGCGGATAACTTCAACTGAACACTGGCTAAAGTCTAGTTTCCCCCCTTGAAGTTGTACAGGCCTGTCTCTGTTATTCTAAAAAAACACAGTGTTGTGGAGTAACTTGTTCATCTCAACAGGGTAAATCTGGAAACCCACCCCATTTCAATTTAGGGTGATAACAGATGTATCCCAGTCAATGTAGAGACAACTATGTTGGAGCAAATTGAGGCCAGCAATTACGTTGTGGCTGAGCCCGGCCATGATGGGCCCAGAGAGCTTAACCTGGACGTTCCCCATTCTCACAGAGAAGGGTACTGTCTCATGGGTAATGTCCACTCTGTGGGAATCAGCTACTTGCACTGCCTTGAACCTGCTAGGCACGTGATCTAGTTGTTGGAAGTTGGCAAACACCTGGTCCACCATAGTGTGGTCAGCCCCAGTATCTACAAGTAGTTTGTGGGTGTTCCAACGGAAACGGAAGGGGTAGGCTAAGTGGGTTACTTTATTTGAAGAATGGCTTGCTTGTAACACAGGGTTGTCACTGTGGACCTGGAAGACGTCAAGGGTTTCAACCTTGTGGATGTTGTAGTTGCTGGGTTTTTTGGCAAGCAGGGATTGAGAGGAGGGATCAGGTGGGGTTGTAGAACCTCTTGTTGTTACAACCCCCAGGCTTTTCCTGGGTCTTTTATCATTGCTAGCTGGAGCTCCCCCTTGCAGGGGCGTTTGACCCCATTTTCCTGTTGACAAGGTTGATGGCGGCCCACTTGACTGTGGCCATTGCCAGGTGTTACACAGGGTTGGGGTGGAGCATCATTGGTACAACGGAAGCCCATGAAGGCCTGGTTGTTAGCCTCCACAATGGCTTTATAATAGTTATTGATGGAGGTACAACAACCTACAGGGACCCACTTACAGATATGGGGCTTAAGTCCATTGATGATTAGGGTCAAAAGCATGGTGTTTCCATCTGTTATGGCTTTGGGGGTGGCGGCAAGGTACTCAGGAACAGACCCAGTCTGTTTGATTGCTAGAAGGGGAGTTCCTACCACAATGGGTGAGAAGGTCTTGCTGTAACAGGATTTTGCGGCATCATGGAAGGCTGCCCAAGTGACTTCAATTTCCTGACTGGCCCAGTTGGTGAACCACACAGCAGCAGGGCCTGTTAGGCACCCAGGCGCAGTGGCAACCCACATGGGTTTGAGAACTTGGCAAATACAAAGGCAGGTTTTGGTGGATTGGAGCCAACTGACAATGTTGGCCCCTTTGACGCCTCCCGCAAAGGATTCCAATTGAAGGTTGAGCATGCATTGTGACAGGTCTGACTGGGGAGGGGTGATGCTGGCATCACGCTGCCCAAGGCGGAGTTGGTTGTACACGCTTGTGAGGACTAACTGGTCTTGATAGATGACATACCCATCAGGGATGTCCCCCTTGGGGATTGGCAGGAAAGTTTCTTGTTGGGGAGTAGCCATACGGCCTGTACTCTGTCCTTTTTTAGGGGGAATTTTGTTTTACGTAGGTTGTAAACCTACCTGTGCTACCACTGTTGCAACTGAACCAATGAGGATTCAGTATTTGGATTGGGGAAGATAACAGTCCAATAGAAAGGACAGAATAATAAGAATAAGGTATTGTTTATTGTAAAATATTGTGATTAATATACTATATGGGGAAAGCCACAAGGCCGCAAGGGGGTGGCATAGTGGGAAGTTCCATGTAGGGTTTGAAGCCAAGGAATAAGTCATGCAGAGATCAGCAGGTCAAATTGACAATGCTCCTAATTAGGATGAAGTGCCCGCCATTTGATATTGCCATCAGATTGACTCATGTTGTTAGATACATCAAGGGGCAACTCATTGAGCGCCCCCTGTGTATTGTAAGATATGTTAGCAGGCAAGTCTGGAAACTTGGTTGCAACAGTGGTGTCTTTTTAGGTTGTTCCTTTTATAAGTGTCTTAGATTAATACTATAGGAACATCTTCTGGCACTATACCACAGGCTTTGTTTTAGCTTGGATATAAGCTTATTTTAGTTTTAGATAAATGGCGTAATTCAAAATGACAAAAAAAGTTGAGATGGCATAAACACGCCCCACACTAAGTGATTTCATATGTAAATAAAGTTAGCAAAATAAGATTTAATTAATCTGACTCAAAGTGACGGAATTGAGATGGCGTAAATTCAAAATGTTGCATTATAAAGATATATGTAAATTTCAACTATTTTATTGTTTATTTTATTTTTTGTGATTCAAAATCACTAACGCAAAAAACGCCATCTCAAATTAAATCTGAGATGGCATTTTTTGAGATGCCGTTTTCAAAATGGCGTGTCTTACCAAAGAAAATCAGCCAATTAATGGTAAAATATTAATTTATTAACCCATTACATTATTATTACTTTGCAAAATCCAACTAAAAAGTTTACAGAATTATTATCAATAGGTAAATATACAGGCTTTAAAATGCACTATGTATCAATATTTGTACTAAGTGTTAATGGCTCTCTAATATAAACACAGTCCATTTCATTAAATTATAATGGAAAAGGCCAAGTTTACAATGGATTTTATTAAAAAAAATGCATTGAGTTATGCACATAATATCAAAATATCAAAAATTGATGTCTAATTGCAATATTCTAATGCAATATTTACATTTATGGTCTTTAAGTTATTGATGATGATGAAAAATATTCATGTGTTGAAGGTAGTACTATAAAAACCAGTTTTTTGATGTAATTTAAACAAAATGTCAAATATCTACACCCTTATCAAAGAATTAGAGTAAGCCCTTCAAAAGATTGTTGAGCTTAAACATAACACAAGGGAAATTTTGGTAAATTAACTGGGAAATGAGGGAAGAGCCTTGGTCCAGCAAAACAAAACTGCAAAAAATAGCCTGGGAACAATAGTCAACAAAGAACACAAGGAAATAGTTTTAAATCTTCAAAAGGAAATACTCAAGTGGTTAGATTTCAGAAGTGAAAGTTACAACTTGTGGGAATTTGCAAAAACCAACAGAAAGAATACTCAAAAAATCAAATTAATTGAAGGAAATGAAAGCTCAAAGGAAATTAACACAAATGAAGAGGAAACTGACCAAATGGAAACAGATGAAAACAAAACACAAGCAAGAAGCAGGATTGCCTCAAGAAACAAATGAAATTCAACTAATTAAAATCAAGAGGAAACACAAATAGCACAGAAATTAAGGAAAATCAAGCCCAGAAAAAAAATGAAGAGCAGCCAACACTCATGAAGTTTGCTGAAGGGGCGCCTGTGGCTGAGGGGGGCACAGGGGAAACAATCAGTAAGTCTTTTTATGTTTTATTTATATTTACTTTAGTTATAACTAGGAATGGGGATGAGGTCGCAGAAGTGGCAGCTTTCACACTGAGTTGGTTCTACGGGGGTTACCAATCACTGGTAGCCCCTTTAAAACAAATAAATAAAAATGAAATAAATAAATAAAATAATTCAACTGAAAATGAATAATTTTGCAAATATCAAAGCTAAAGCTAAGGAATATTTACCACCTGTGGGGTGCTCGCTGTGAATTAGGGAAGCATACAAAATAGGAGCAAATATCAACTTCAAATAGATGACTGAAATTTGCAGGGATATCAAAATAAACTTTGATGAATATATTTATGAAAGTATACAACAATTTCCCTTTTCAAATATCAATGAATACAAAAAAACCTAATAAAAACTGACTTTTAAATAGGAACTGAATATCTAAAAACTGAAATTTTTAATGAAGTATTCAAGGCATTGTAAAATAAAGTCAAGGATGCAGTCCTTGTGAATACATTTAAACCTTTATTTATTTTGTTTGCCAAGGCATGGGGGGCAGATACAAGTTGGGCGCCCCCCAAAACCATCTTCAAATTCAGCCAAACATCCTATATAAACAGACTAGTTTAAGTTTACAAAAGATTAGGCATGTTTTCTGAAAAATATACATTGCAAAAGATTCACATTGAAGTATAGCTAGGAATCCTTCTACATTGTATATTAAAAACTAACATCAAAAAGTTGGAGGATGTACCTATTCAACTCAATATATGCCAATTAGCACTGGAACGCCAGAAGACACCACGGGGGTATAGGACAGCCGAGCACGTCCTGTACGGCTCCTTTGCAATGGCATCGTTGTATGGGTTTTATGTCCCTCCCAAAAATAATCTGCTGATCAATCCTCTTAGCTGCCTCCCTTTTATTAAACGTTTGGCAACCACCGGGGTACAGGGCGCCACCCCTCTAGCAATTGCATCCAGGGTTGTCCACCACGTACAGAAGAGTATGTGGATCCAATTAGAAACTCTAGCTGAAAATTTGATTTCAGGGTATAATTTCCTGGAATAATCACATTCCATTTGCAATTTGCATCTCCCTAATAAATAATCTTCCCTTGCAATTTAACTTTTAATTTTTTAATTTTTTTATTTTAAATATTAAAATTTAAATGTTAAAATTTTAATGTTTAATATTTAATATTTAAATTCTAATATTTAAATTTTAATATTTAAATTTTAATATTTAAATTTTAATATTTAAATTTTAATATTTAAATTTTAATATTTAAATTTTAATATTTAAATTTTAATATTTAAATTTTAATATTTAAATTATAATAACAATATATATAAATATATTATAAGACATTAGTTATAGTTGCAAAAACGTCAAATAATAAAAAAAACAATTAAAAATGTTTTTATTTACTAGCTCGTCGAGTACAGATTCATTTATTATATAGATAAACAACAATAATTGAATTTATCTGCATCATGTGGTTTGCTCCACTTATGTTCTAAAAAGTGATTGTTTAGAACTAAAATTACCTTTCCCTTGTAATATGATTTGATAAATATATTTAATATGCTTGACCTGCGTCATAAGTAATAATTAGTAAGAGATACATGAACCTCATTGGTTTCTGTGTCGTGTGGCTATAGTGGCACTGAAATAATAAGGATCAGATGATGACCTGCAAGGTCCAATTTGTGGCTTAAAAAAGCCAAAGCATCATCAAGGATTTGTCAAGGGTCTGGATGTACAAGTATTCTGGTGACTGCCATCACACTTAACATCCAGTCATTGCCCAATTTGGTGCCTTTCCAATATACCATTTGACATACCAATATTACATGACTGTCCAGGTATCCAGCAACCCAAAACCATCCTGCACATGACCAGCCCCTGGGTTTGATCTAACTAAAATCCCCGCCACAGCTAAAACTATATAAGTCTAAATTATTATCCAATAAATTATACTTCTTCTCTTCTTAATTCCATATTTGAAGCTTCCCCAAAAGGCGCTCCTTATCACTGGTAGCATCTACAGTTTTTGATCACTCCAATGAAAGAGAAAATGACTGAACAGATCCTGCTCACCTTTGCTCACATACTCAACCAGGCCACATCCCAGGACACCTGGAAAACGTACTTCCGCGCCCACAATATTGATGAAGATATTCCTAGTGGATGTACCATATTTGAAGGTCTGGTCATGCCCAAAGCATGCACCAAGATAATTCAATACAGTTGCTCTCTACAACCACAAACAAACACACAACTGCCTATTGCAGGCGAAGTTACCAACACCAAATACATTGGTATTGACAAGTTCTTTGGTAAAAACAAAGAAAACGTAATCAACTGGCTAGACCACTCAGCCGCAAAACTTTGCGCCAGCCGCATCCCCCACAAAAAATGGGTCCAAGAAGCCAGCAAACGCCTATACAAGGCCGCAGCTAACTGGTTTGCCACATGGGTTGGATCACAAACTGACAACTGGCTTGACAACTGGGAAGAGTTCAAAGCCAACATCACCCACAACTTCCGTGTCACTGAATCTCTTCAAGACATTGCAATACAGCTCAGTGATCTTCCTCAGAAGACCACTATCACAGCTTATGCCAATGAATTTGAAGAAATACACTGTAAAATCCAGAACCCAGCACAAGCTGATAACGTACACACTAAAGCCTCATCTATCAATAGAATTAAACCCTCTGTTGCTTTCCTCATCCGTTCAGAGGCCAACACCTCCATGCCCACGCTCATTGCAGAAGCCAAACACACAGAAAAACGCGCAAACATGGAATATGCTGCACACAACGTCAACTGCTCCTCAAACAGCAAAGGCAGAGACAACTCTAATGACAACAAGCGCCAAAACACCAATCATAGCAACAGCAACTCCAATCATAATAATGGCAATCATAGCCAAAGCGCAAACTGCTCACGTCCCAAGAAAGAGGACACTGCTGAAGTTAACAATGCCAAAATAGCAACCCGCTATGAATCTGACCCCACATTCTCTGACCTCAAAGGACTCAAAACAGAGGAACAGGGAAAAGAGGAGGGGGAACAGGCTTAAGTGCCTCTGTCTCCCCCTAAACTGACAAGAAGAAATACCAAGGCACAAACTTTTCTGCTCGCATTCCATGTGTCCCACAATCCCCCATTTTTATGAACATAAAAATTAAAGATTGCTCCCAACTTCTTGTCTACCCATGCATTTAAAAATCTCATACACATAAAATTTTATTTGACTCTGGTGCACAACACACCATGGTTAGCAAACCATTTGTAACTAAATACAAAATACCAGTTGTCAAATCCAACTTCAAATACACCAGAATGGCAGACAAATATAAGGTTCTACTGGAAGGCAAAACAACCCCCTTCAAAATTGACCTCCAAGGCATCCAAACGTCCATCAAAGGACTTGTCATGAACAACATCAACTACAATATTGTAGCAGGCATGAAATGGTTCACCCAAGTGAATCTCAGTGTATGTTGGAAAACAAAAACCATGACCATAAAACGCAACAGAGTCAATTTCAACATTCTCAAAGAACCCAATTATCCCATCCTAAGAGACACAGTATTAGTCCAAGTCATAAATCAAAATGACTCAGAACATCTAACTAAATAAAGTACCCTCCACATAATGAGGTACACCAAATTCAATAACATACAAACACAAAAGATCCTATGCCCAGAACTTGCAGCACTTCTAAACAAATACGCTCATGTATTTAAAGAAGAACTCACATAATTACCCCCCGAGCAGGAAGTCAAGCATGGCATTGACCTATGCAAAGCCATGCCTAAACTGGCACCCCTCTACAGACTCTCCCCTATGGAGACCCAAACCCTTAAAGACCACATCAAGGACAATCTAGCCAAAGGATTCACTTGCCTGTCTGAATCCCTGTGAGGGCAGCGGTTTTCTTTGTAAAGAAAAAGAAGGATCTCTTTGCTTAGTTACTGACTACAGAGCACTAAACGCAAGTACAGTAAAAAATAAATACCCCCTTCCTCTCATAGAAGACCTATTTGCAAGACTCTCTGGAGCAAAATTTTTCTCAAAGATTGACCTCACATCTGGGTATAACCAAGTTGAAGTTAAAGAGAAAGACATATCAAAGACCGCGTTCTGCACACAATTTGGGTTGTTTTAATGTAAAGTAATAAATTTTGGGATGACAAACACCCCTGCAAAATTTGTCATCATGATGAACCAGGCGCTAAACAGACTCTTGAACACATTATGTTACCTTGACAACATCATTATATTTTCAAAAACAAAAGAGGAACACCTCACACATGTCCGCAAGACACTCAATTGACTTGCAAAGCACAAACTCTACGCCAAGCCTAGTAAGTGCCAATTTATGGAAAAGGAACTCTTGTTCTTGGGCCACGTTGTCTCTGACAGTGGCATCAAAGCAGACCCAGATAAAATTAAAGCCATAAATAACATGCAACGCCCTACCTCTGTGAAATAAGTAAGATGCTTTCTTGGGATGGTAGCTTACCTAAGGAAGTATATCAAAGACTGCGGAAAGCTCACTGCACCAACCAATGACCTAACCAAAGGTAATTCCAAAAAGAAATTCATCTGGACTCCAGAATGCAACAAGAATTTCCAACTATTGAAACAAGCTTTGATTGAAGCACCAATCTTGCAATATCCTAATAAAGACGGGTGCTAAAAGCTTGAGTTGGATGCTAGTGACACTGCCATTGGTGCAGTCCTAGGCATCTGCCAGCCAGGGCAGCAAGATTTCCTGTAAGTATGTTACAAAAGCAGAAAACTAACAAACACTGAGAAAAGGTACCCAATACACAATAAATAATTACTAGCAATATACCACGCATGCAAAAAATGGAGATGTTATCTAGAAGGACATTTAAACGTCTGAGTGCTAACTGACCATAAATCCTTAATCTATTTCAAAACTCAGATCACACTTGCACAGCGCCAAGCCAAATGGATGTCCTTGCTTGAACAGCTTAACCTGGACATCCAATACAAAAAAGGGCAGAGCTGGTCACAGCCAATGCTTTCTCTAGGCTATGTCAACCAAGAGAGGATCACCCTGACCACCTGGACCCTGACTGGCCCAATCTATACAACACTGAGTGCAAGACAAAAGGAAAGGATCCCTCCACACACCAACTAACCCATGATACTCTAGTAAGAAATGAAAAATATTTCCACATATCAAATGGCACTGTATATTAAATCATCAAGGATAATCACATCCCCTACATTCCACTTGAACAAAGAGTTGACATTATACTAAGACATCACTGTCTACTAGGACACACAAAGGCTAACAACCTATATCTCACATTAAAAGAGATAGTATGGTGGCCCAACCTAAAGCAAGACATAATTGATGTTCCAAAGAAGTGCACAGTGTGTGAAAAATACGCCAGCACCAAGGCGCCACAGCCAACAGTCAACTCAGTACCTGGCCCTGAACCATTTAAGGTTTGGGGACTGGACTTAGTGGTGCCCTTCCCAGAAACAAAAACAAATCAATGTTTCCTAATTGTAGCCATCAACTTTGTCACACAATGGCCTATCTGCTGGGCAACAAAAGACCACAAAGCAGAAATAATAAACCAATTCATTAACAAGGCAATCATAGCAGGCTATAGCACTTCAGACTACATCATAACAGATGGAGCAAAAGAGCTAGCAGGCCACCTAGTAAACAACAACCTAAAAACAAAGAACATCAAACATCAAACATTCCACAACCTTGCTCTACAGGCCACAGGCCAACGGCAGAGTTAAACACCTGAACAGCAGCCTTATCAGAACCTTCAAGAAAATAATGGATGGCAAAGCCAAAGATACATGGCCACTCTACGTGAAACATGCATTATTAGTTTCCTGGGTTTGTACCAATCAAGGGACAGGCTACTCACCGTTTGAACTAACATACTGGTACAAACCAGAAATAATCACCTGCAATAATCAACCAGATGTGAAGATCCCCCCCCGGGGAAACCTCTCACAGTAGAACAAACACCAGCTCTACAACACATATGCCTCAAAGCCAAACTGGCAGAAACAAAGAGACTCAAAACCCAAAAGGTAACCTTGACAGAGGACCCACTCTCCATCAACTCCCCCATCTTGGTCCTAGCTGGGAACAGGAAGAAGCTAGACTCAGTACACAGAGGATCAGGAAGAATAATCAAATACCAACCAGACAGGAACACCTACCTGGTTAAGTTTCAGGGCGCCAAAGAGCCCATCACCAAGAAGTATCACAGATCTTGCCTCCCCCCTAGAAAAGGAGAACACTCAACCCAGTTGGTGCCCACTAGCAAACAACTCCAGGAACATCAGGCAGCAGCTGTCAAGACAAAGCCCCCTCCTGATGTACCTGAGTAACCCCTTAAGGAGGGGTGTCAAGGGTCTGGATGTACAAGTATTCTGGCAACTGCCATCACACTTAACATCCAGTCATTGCCCAATTTGGTGCCTTTACAATATACCATTTGATATACCAGAAATGGCAACAAACCAATATCACATGACTGTCCAGGTATCCAGCAACTCAAACCCATCCAGCACATGACCAGCCCTTGGGTTTGATCTAACTAAAATCTCCGCCACAGCTAAAGCTATATAATTCTAAAGTATTATCCAATAAAATATACTTCTTCTCTTCTTAATTCCATATTCAAAGCTTCCCCAAAAGGCGCTCCTTATCAGATTCATAATTGTTTAAATAAAATTAATCTATTTCTACCTTTTTAATTTATTTATTTGTTAGCACAACAGTCAATACAATATTCAATGCATTATAATAAAAACATGTGCCCTCATATCTAATATAATTAATTTTAATTACCTTTTGTACATATTCTTATATGTCTATAATACAATCAAATGTTATGCATTATATATAAATAATAATTTTTGAGTCCTAATAAAACAAAATAAAAATAAAAACAAATAAAACCTGGAGCACTTATTTATCTGATGGGCTTGGAGGCAAGGGCTTTGGGGAGGAAGGATTCCAAGTTCTCATAGAAAGCCGCCACCACATCAGGTGGCATTGCAAATTGGCTGATCTCGAGAATATTGAAAAGATACTCTGTGTCCTGAGGGAGGCCGTGTTTTACCTTATTCTTGATCCAATCAAACACCTCCTCAATTGGATTCAGAAATGAAGAATAAGGCGGAAGGAAGAGAAGTCTCATTGGGCAGTCTGCAAGGCGGTGGCTGGCATAATGGCTGTTTTTGTTGATGGGGGAATTTGGACATAACCAGATCCACTTTGTGGAGCCCAACATTATCCAACACAACAATGTTGGTTATGCTGCTGTGATTGATCTGGAGGTATTCCTTCACAGCTCAGAGAAAATCAAGGAATGTCCCACTATTATGAGAACCCTTGATCTTCTGGTATTGATTCAACCCGCAAGTACCAAGAAGCGCAACTATTGAATAGGTCTGGGAATGGACAGCTGCACAATGGGCTACACTGTCCTTGGACTCCTTCTTGACCCACCCATGCCTAGACCTGAGTGAGGAGAAAAACAAAAATTTGTTGATGTAAAAGAATTGGACATTTCCTGTCTGCTTTAGAGCCAGATAGGTCCTAACATAAATTTGTTGATCCTCAATTGTTTTTTGCTGTTCCTATTGTGCAGAGAAACTCCAAGGACCTTCCAAGAGAAGCACAATTTGACCATTGCTTTGTAGACAAGGGTTTTGGAGACAGAAAGCCTGAACTCTGTGGCAAGCATTAATTGGACAGAAAGCGTGTCTAAGTGACAATCCTTGGTAACTCACTGCTTGATTGCATCTATATGAACGGGCTGAAGGAGTTTGGGCTGCCACTTAGCCTTGGTGAATTTTGCAATTTTCCCAGTGTTGCCAAGCTTTTTGTGGATATTGCCAATACCTGGATGTGACACCAAATTGGGATGCAATATCCCAAACTGGCATTCCCTGTTCAAGCAGTTGAGGAGAGCTTCACACTCATTATCTGTCAACAGACGCCAGCCCTTGGCAGGTACTGCGGCATCTTGGCTGGCAGGCTCAACACAGGGGATGGGGACCTTTGTGTAGAAGGTGGGATCACGCTTGGTTGCGCTGGCGCCATAATGGTGGCATAAGACACAGGTGCAGATGGCTCCTCAATTGTAGCCAATGGCTCATAGGTGGTGTCAAAGACACAGGGGCAGGAAGTGGCAACTCTTGGATCAAGAGTGCAGGGCCAGGTGATAACTGGGTACACAGTAGAGGTGTAAGTAACCTCAGTGTTCCCAGTGACCCTGGTGTAGGAGACTTTTATGGCAGGCCTTGAGAGTGGCTTCAGTCTGGGATTCAGGCTAGTTGATTGGGATTGGGATGCGGGAGCTGGTTGACTGGTGATGACACCTTGGGAGGCCTGTGTGTTGGCATGACTCCCCTTGAGTTGGGTTCTGGGTCTGTTTTTGAACCCTCTGGGACTCCCTTGTGGACAGGCAGCCCCAGGGGCTGGTGCAGGAGCTGGTTGAGAATGCAATTGATGGTCCATAAAAATAAAATAAAAAATATATTTTAGATTAAATATGTATTTATTTAGATTTATTGATTTAGTTGTGAGTAGTTATTTTCTCTTGATTTAGCCTTGAATAGTAACATAATTTCTATATCTGTGATTTGAATTGTATAATATTGTATACTTTCCAGGGTTGGATAATTTTAAAGTCTCATCACTTTTTATGTCTAAACATGGTTATTGAGATTGAATTTTTCATTTGATTTTAGTTGTGGTGGAGCTTCTTGATTTGGGTTGGTGTTTCCTAGTGTGCTTACTTTACATTAAATTGGATTCCAGTTCCCGCAATTAATATCTGAGTTTACTAGTGGCATTCAAAAGTGATTTGAAAATTGGTTCAGGGATTTGACAATCCCGCAATTCCAAAAAACAAAGTAAACTTAATGAAAATGGTTGATGGATCTGAACGCTTCAAAACTGATTCCAGTTAATTCATTTTGTCCATTGGAAATATGTAGCTCAACTTGAACTTTTCAAAGTGTCCATGAGTTCCTGCATTTTTAAAAATTCAAAAAAATACTCAAAAAAATCAATTTAATTAAAAAAGGCCATCCTGCAAAAGTGATTTGAAATTTGGACCAAGAATTTGGCAATCCCACATTTTTACATTCAGGTTCTGAATTTACAGTACTGACCTTGTTTTTTGCTTTTGCTTTTGGATTTGCTCTTTGCTTTTGCGTGTTTACGCACAGTTTATATTCACTCTTTTATATAATTACTACTTTAAAGATAGGTTTTTTACCTTTATTTTCCTCTGTTTACGCAACCACCGTCTTCTCTGCCTGCAGTATGCAGATCTTTGGCTTGCTGTTACCAGCAGTGTTTCTGCAACCACCATGTATTTACCCTTTGTCTATCAAACCCACCTGCCAAGAAACTCATTCCTTTGCCCTGAAGATCTTCCCCAGGACTTGGTTTTTATGTCTATATAAATAAAGACACTAGAAGAGTAAGCTTTTAAGCTGAAATTCTATGTGGTTTTCCCCAATCACTATTACAGGTTTTTAATTCAATCTTTTATTTTTATTTTTTGAATCTTCAAATCTTAGCTTCAAAATTGCATTAGGTTTTTTATCTTTCTGAAATTTAGTTTTAGAGTAATCACAACTTATTTAGGTCTCATTTTGCTTCCAGCTTTACTAGTGTCTAAATATCTAGGATAATTAGGATGAAGATAGCTTGTTGTTTCCATTTTTTATTTTGGGGATAATCTCTCTACCTTTATGTTAAGATACTACCATGGTGAATATCCTAATGTATATATCCCTTTAGTTACTAATAAATCCTTATTCAATACGTTATTTTATGTAGTTTGTTTGGGTTTAGTTAACTCTATGATGCCTTTTGTGTCAAATCATAAGTTTTTAGCAGGCCTTCTAAAGGTCCCTTTACAACCTTAACCAATTTTCTTTACCTTTTAAACCTAAACCCAAATGCTTTACACAGTATAGTATTTAACCTTACACCTTATTGTACAAGACCTTACAAGGGGAGTGAGCAGCCCTGTAACTTAACTGGGATCAGGATATGCCAGGGGATAGGATCTGGAATGGGTGGAAACTGATAACCCCCATCTATAGAGACAGGGCAGCTATCCAATCCAGATGTGCGCCCCAATAGATCCTTAAACGTACCATCACCCCCAGGCAAGATTGTAACTGCCTGGGTCATCCAATTAATGACATCTCCCCCCAAGCTTGAACACAGGGAGTTGATACTTGCAGAGAGGTTTAGTATGCTCCCAGGAGAATTGATGTCCAGACAACAGTAGCTTAGCAGTATACCCAACCCATTATTAAAAGTGATATCACAAGGTCCAGCCCAGAAAAAATCCAGATTATGAGCATGGCCTTCAGAGCATGTAAGGAAATCCTCCCCTTACTCTCAATTAGCAGGAGTATTCTCAATAGGCCAGTTAAGTGATTTAACCCATAATTAAGAACTAAAGACTATTATCTTTAGTATCAACAAACCAGAATTATCCAGACACCAGGAGAAAAAAATCATATGCTCAAAGAATCCAACCCAGCAGTTCAAAAAGAAACACTGATCAGTTCCAAAAATGAAAGCAGAAATAGCCTAATTAATTCCATTAATTACAAGAAGGCCCAATCAATTAGCCGCACTTTGAAAAGCAAACACAGAATTGTTAAGAGTAACTTAAGTGATAAAGAGATCAACCAATCATAATAAACACTTAAAGTATAGTTAATGTGTAAGCAACTCAAAGTGTGAAAGTGGGCAATCAGATAGCGGTCTTTTGGAAATTAAATGTGTAATCATTGAGGGTAATCAAGTAGTGAAAATCCAATCAGATAGCTCTGATATAAGATTAGAATTAAATAAGCAGTGTGTAAAAAATAAAGAACCCTTATCTGACCAACATAAAAGCCCAGATAAAGAACAGCAGCACTACACTGATGCTGGAACCCCCACTATGAAAGTTGATAACATCTTGCCAATCAAGCAATTGGTCACACCCAATCAAAATAGTAAGGATAACAATGCCAAATGCTCCCAAGTAACCCAAGCCAAGGACAACCAATAAAAAATCCAGGTCAAAACCACAGTTACTCCAGTCAAGTTAGAATCCCAAGTCAGTGATTTATTTACTTGGGTAACTTTCCAAGCCTTAGTTACCACCCTTGCAGGCTGCAGATTGCTGCAAGCCTGCAAGATATTATCATCTTCATTTTTCCAACCCCACCAGAGAGTGGTAAGTTATTATCCCAGCCCCAATTTCCAACTTACTATATAATCTTCCCCGTTCTATTCTGAAAACTTCCTCTAAAAACTTCAATTATCCCTCTTTCCTAAATAAAGAATTCTATATTTTAAACTGATTAGTAGAATAATTCCTTGAACTAGGCCATGAGCAAGCCTAATTAAATATTGTGGGTACTCCTTCTGGTCTGGATAAATCTTTCCTGGACTTTAGCTGAAGGAATACCCAAACCACCACCCATACCCACTGAACCTATAGAATAATTAATCTGATACAGTTTTAGTCCTTGTTGTTTAAACTATTCTTATGTAGAAAAGGCCTCCATTCCACCTATCATACATCTAATGCGCCTTGGTATGTGGTGGGTTATATTGGTCTATACTATATCTTACAACAATTCTCCCCCTTTTTGGTGAGCTTATATTGGGGGGGCCAAGTCATTAATATGATGATAGTGGGCCTTCCTGTTGGGTCTTCCTTGGTGAAGTTTAATCTAAGGGCTTTCTTACACTCTATTGAAGAGAAACCACCAAGTGAGTGGTTTGCTGACAGAACATTTCTAATAGTATATGAATGAATCCCCCACTTATACCACTGGCAGGGTATTGTGTTTGGCTCCTGGGGACAACATCCAGAAGGACACGGCAGGAAATATTTATAACAAAAGATTTGAGGTTCAAAGCTAGTCTTGGGTTAGCCTTCAGGGCAAAATTAAGGGCACATACCTTAATTTCCTGGAATACAAGATGAAGATTTCCTTTTGGCAAAAGGAAAAGAAAAAGCTTGAAGAATATTAAAACCAACACAAATTTGTATAAACTTGTCTTTATTAGGAGAAATAATTCTACTTAAATAGTAGACAAGGGACAGAGATCACTCATTAGATTGACAGAGTGGCTGAGGGGGTCATGTTGGAATGAGGTCATACTAGGATCAGACATGGGAAGGTAAGGTATTCTGGAATGGGTGGAAATTGGTACAGACCCATTTAAAGCAGGCAAGGAATTCCTGAACTTGAAAGCAAAACCAGCCAAATCTTTGCATGTATCATTATTCAAAGGCCATATCAAAATAGCATTAATAGCGCAATTTCCAACATCTCCCCTATCAAGATTGGACGCAGGGAGTTGATATTTGCAAAAAAAATTGGAATGGAATTGGGCAAAGGGAAGGCCAGATGACAGCAGCTTTACGGTAGACTTGACGCCTTTCTTGAAGGTGACTTCACAAGGCCCAACCCAGAGGGAGTCTAACTTATGGGCTCTATAACCTTTAAAATCCTGATAGTAGAGAGCTAGGTTGCATATTTGATACTCAGGGAGCGGGGCTCTAGCAGCATTGGACAGAGAGAGCACTAAAGTCTTGACCTTATATGCAGAGGAATACGCTGTTGCTTGGATATCAATGATACAATTAGTTAAGTCTTTGACATGGGCCTCAGGATTGGCAGATGCATCAACTTTGATCAAAGGGGGTCCCAAGAATGAGGGGGTTGTGGCCTCACACTCATACAACATGGCAAAAGAGGATTGTCCAGTCACTTGGTGCCTGCTGAGTTGATAAGCAAATAGGGCAGCAGGGAGGAACTTGTCCCAATTGACAGCATCTGAAAGTATGAGTTTTCTCATTATGGACACCAGGGAGGCATTGGCTTGCTCAACAGTGCCATTAGTTGAAGGGTTATATGGAGCAGAAAAAGATTGGTGGGTTCCCATGGCTTTGAAAATAGACATAATGAGGTGAGCATTAAAATTAGTGCCATTGTCAGAAAGCAGGACTTGAGGGCAACCATGTCAATAGAAAATGTCTTGTAACAAGAAATTAACCGTTGTCTTGGCAGTTATATCCCTGGTAGCCCTGGCTTCAACCCATTTACTGAAGTGGTCTATGGCTACCAAGATAAATTGACATCCAGACCTAGAATGCAGAAGAGGCCCAACAGCATCAATGCTCACAGTGTGGAAGGCGTGTTTAGGGGGGACAAGCTTGAATTGGTGCTGAGAAGGGCAAGGGCATTGGAGCTGGCACAAATGACAGGAGGCGAGGACATCAGGGATTAGGAGGCGCATATTTTCCTAATAGAAATTCTTGCATAGCCAGTCATGGGTTTTGGCCATACCTCCATGTCCTGTGTCAATGTGAGCTTGAAGGATAATGGCTATTTGTATGCTGGGGCAAACGTAGGGTAGATAGGCATTGTTGACTTTCTTGAAAAGTTGTCTATATCAAATCACAGTGTCTTTTGACAGGGTCTGTAGAGCTAATTGGATGTCTTCTGGCTCAATGGTCCACAAATCAGGGTACCCTATTAATTTGTATAGTTGATCAGCGTCAGCAGGGTGGATAGCTAGAATTGTTATCCTTGACAAGCCATCAGCGTTCTGATGTTGGGCCCCAGGACAATGTACCACTGTGAAGTTGTATCCTTGCAGGTGTAAGGCCCAACGTGCTAGTCAACCTTCAGGTTCTTTTATCTGTTGCAGCCATTTAAGGGAGGAGTGATCTGTAACCGCAGTGAATTGGGTCCCATAAATGTAGTGTCTGAATTGCTTTACCGCATGTAACATCACCAGGCACTCCCTTTCAGTGACACTGTAGTTCTTCTTGTGTTTATTGAGGACCCAAGAAGAGTAGGCTACAGGTCAATCTACACCTTCATTGTCAAGTTGCGCCAGGATGGCACCCACAGCTACTCTGCTTGCATCAGTATACAAGATAAACTCTTTATAATAATCTGGGTAGACTAGGATAGGAGCCTCCTTTATCTTAGCCTTCAGTGCTTCAAATGCTTGTTGCTGACTGTCAGTCCACTCAAAGGGGACATTTTGAAGAAGCTGGACAAGGGGTTCACTTAGCTCAGCAAAATTGAGTATGAACTGTCAAAAATAGCCCATCATACCAAGGAATACCTGGACTTCTCGTAGATTTGTGAGAGATAGCATCATTTCAATGACTTTCACCTTATTATTCATGGGGCAGATTCCAGTCTGGGTGACCTCATGACCAAGGAATTCAAGATGCTCTTTAAAGAAGGAGCACTTGGAGGGTTTGAGTTTCAAGCCAGCTTTGCAGATTTTGATGAAGACAGCCTTGAGAGTTCCAAATGGGTGGTAAAAGTAGCTCTGAACACAGTGATGTCATTGAGGTACACGAGGACGCAAGAGAGCTTTAGATCCTGTATGATGGAATCCATAGCCCTTTGAAACGTAGCCAGCTCATTGCAGAGTCCTTGGGGCATCCAAGTAGGTTCATAGAGCCCTTCAGAGGTAATGAGAGAAGCCTTCTCTCAATCTCCTGGAGATAAGTCAACTTGCCAGTATCCCAAAGCTAGATCCATAGATGAGAAAAACTTGGAACCACCCAGTTTCCTGAGGGCATTGTCAATTCTGGGCAAGGGATACAAGTCTTTCTTGGTGAGCAAGTTCAGGCGTCAATAGTACATTACAATGTGATGTCCCCATCTTTCTTCTTGAGGATCAATAAAGATGAGGCCCAAGGACTTTGAGAGGGAGCCAAGAGTCCAGCATCTAGGAGTTGTTTGAGATCCTTTGATACCTGAGCATCCTATACCCTACTACAACAATATGGCTTGGCACAAAAAGGAGGGGCATCACCAGTATCAATTTGATGGATGACCCCTTTAGCTAGGCCATAGTCTATAGGTCCAGAGGAAAAGATATCAATGAACTGATTGAGTAGGTCCAACACGTCTTTTTGTTGGATGGGTGACAATTGAGGAAAGTCAGCAGCGGTGAATAAGGAGAGAACTTGAGGATTTTCTTCTGGTAGGTTGAAATCACTGAAAGTTCCAAAGGGGTAAAGGGAGGCCACTTGTTCAGCGCCCAGTATTCAACCATGTCCTACAACCTGGCCCCAAGCCACATGCATAGGTAGGGCTGTCAGGTTGGCAAGTAACAGTTGTACAGGCTCTTTGTGGGTTTGATCTAAGATTCCTGGGCACATTCAGGGCTCTTTACAACTTAGGGATTCAGGTGAATAGAGTTCCAAGAATAATTTTTCAGGTAGCTTGTAGGAAATCTGGAGGTCAATCACCACTTGAGAGCCTGGAGGAATGGTGATAGTGGCGGGAGCAAGAAGAGATACTCCTTCCTCCGTGGGACAGGAAGGAGGAGGGGTGCACATGTTGGAGGAATGGGTCCTATACTTGAGGGAGAAAATACCTGTGAGGTACTCAAGCACACAATTTTTGAGACGTTTTCTGGGAAGTTGTGGGGGTTCCTCAAAAATCAAAGGGACCTCATACCCTAAGAGAGAAAGGTAGCCATCTCTTAAGTTCACAATCCCGTTATACTCACGGAGGAATTGTGTATCAACCAAGAGGTCATAGCTTTCATTCTCAAGGACAACAGCAGGGGATGAAATGAGGAGTTTCCCAAACCTCATGGGTAGAGAAGAGTAGGCACCAATAGCTCAAGTTTGGGCCATGCCAGCTGTGCCGTATGACTGGGTGTAGTTGAGGTCAGGGGCCAGCTTAAGCTTCTTCATTAGCTTTGAAGACACCACGTTAACTGGAGAACCTGTGTCTAAGATGGCTTTGATCTTGACCTTCTGGATTGATACTTCCACCCAGGTTGTATCTTTTCCAAAGGGGGGCAAGACAGCCAGCACATCCTGTGCAGCCTCTAGCTCTTTTTACCATTTAGCTAACATGCACCTCAACGCAGGAATCTCCTTATACACAGTCTGCAGCAGGAGGAATATAGTCACGTTTTGAAAGAGAGCTTCAGCCAGCTCAGCTGCTTCTTCCAAAGAGTCAACCAAGACAGGAGGCCAATGGGCCTGGGCTAGGTAAGGGAGAGCCACCATGGCTTTGGATTCACTTGAGAGTGCTTGAGAAGTGGTGGTAGTCTTTCCAGAGCAAAGCTTATACGGGACAGATACAGTTTCTGGAACAGCCTGAACAGAGTAGCCATAAATATTGGATTCTTCACTATCAGAATCTTCAGGTTTGGAATCACTGGAGATATTGTGAAATAGGTGAAGAATAGTTGGGCCAGAGGAAGAAGAAGGAGCTTCCTTGTCAGAAGGAGGATCAGGAGGAGACAGGGGAGATTGGTAAGCAGAGAGCATCTCTGCCTCTAAGCTGACCTCTCTTTTCCCGCCTATTCTTTAGGATCACAACCTTCAACCCGGGGATTAGTGCAGGTACAGGAGTGATGTCCTATTTGACCGCAGTTATGACAGCCTTGTCTTTTAGTCTGTCCACCTGAGCCCAGAGTCATAATGTGCGGCATACAGGAGATGGTTCTAGCATTATTGGCTTTATTCTCACGCACCACAGTACCCCCATGGGTCAAATACATGTCTTATAAGAGCGTCTTAATACCCTTCATAGAGGTGAGAGAAGCCTTGTGGGCCTTAAATTGTGGGCATAGAAGCTGGTTCACATTTAGAGCATTTGAACAAGCTGTTTATGCTTCCCAAGGAGTTAACTGGCAACTGGTGATTAGTTGTTGACCTTTGATATAGAAGCAATCCACAAACTCAGCCAGGGTTTCCTTGGTTTTAAAGGCAATGTGCATAAATGCATCTTTCTTGACTTCCAAGCTGAGATCTCCTCAAAACCCCTCAATAAGGAGGTGCTTCATATCTTCCCAGGTTACAATAGAGGGGAGTTCAGGGACCACTACTTCCTGGCACATAGGGTGAAGACAAGTAAGAATATGTTCCTTTTTGAGCTTTTCAGTAGCCCTACACATTGCTGTTTTGCAGATTGTTAGGAAGGCAGCAATAGTAGAGGTTTTGGGGTCAAATATCTGTTTGAAAGTTGGCTTGTAGTTGGGTTGATGGACAAAGAAGTGGATTGACTATTATCACTAGGATTTAGGACATTGATGTGAGGGTTGCCCTCAAACTCCAATTCTGCAGCAGGTTGTCTAGCCCAGAGAAGTCAAAGACTCTCCTCTAGAGTATCCAGGGTAGAGCTATTCTGTCCACTTACATCTCTGGCAGTAGCAGCAGCAGCTCTAAATTTGTCAATCTTTATTTGTTAAATGGCCAAAGTACCTGCAACCCCATTGACACGAGTAGCCAGGGAAGTTGTTTGAGCAACCAGAGGGGTAACTTGTCCATTTATTGTATCTGTGAGCCAAGAGAGGGTTTGTACCTCGCGTTCTAGTGTGTCTTGCTGATCTGCCACATCATTAGTTACTGCTGCTAAGTGGTCCAAGGCGAGAGCACAGTTGACACAAGGCTGGCCTTCTAACCCTGGGCAACATCCATGGTCATGATGAGTAGGAGTTCCAGGGACGTCTGTCTCCCTTTTGCCGTCAGACTCAGAGGACAAGTCATCAGGGTCAGAGAGACACTGTCTCAAATACTCAATCTCACCCCGCATAGTAGCCATTTGGTCAGTCAGCATGGCAATGCGGGGATCAGGTGTAGGCTCAACAGGCAGGGGATGGGAGGCAGTGGCTTGACGTTGAGTGGTAGCTTTGAGTTCAGTTATAGCTTCCCATACCTTAGCCTCAAAGGCAGACAGGGTCACAGCCAAAGGAGTTGGTGGTGTCACCTCTATGAAAGCCACCCTATTGTCAACATAGTTCTGCACCTGACTTAGAGTGTTTCCCAACGCGGCCTTGTCCAAGCCATACTGAACATGTAGGTGTTGGCCCAAGTAGTGACGTGAGTCCCAACCAGCTCAAGCTGAGAATTAACATGCTCTCAAAACTGGTTAAGTTCAGCAACTAGAGTCTCAAAATCTTGCCGGTATTTTAGGAGGGTTGACTCTATCTGGCTACACCACGTGGCTTGGTGGTCATCTAGTTCACAAAGGTGGTCCTTAATATACCCAGGGAGCAAGGAGCAAAGGGAGTTTAATGACAAGGTCAGATATTTTTGTGAAGCTAGTGAGTCACAATGGTTATCTGAGATGCAAGCAAACAGACTATGGGACCATTCTTGGTAGGCCATATCCTGAGTGTGGTTATTAGAAACAGTGGTGGCCACAGCAGTCAAGAGTTGATTCTGAGAGCCCAACACCAGTTGATTATGGACCAGCACAGGTTAGATAAATTGATTAACTAATACGCCAATAGTTTTCATTAACTCCATCAACACAGGGGGAAGCCTGAAATCCAAGAGGAAAGAATATAGGTCTTCAAAAGCGTACCCAGGATGGAGTCCAGTGATAGTGTGCATTGCCACAGCGCCTGTGTGAAGGAGAGAGCAGACAGTGGCACAAGCTTGCTTGTATTTGAGTGAGAAAGCTGGAAGAGGGGCCCAGGAGGGCCCGGGAGACAGCACTATTACCATAGGAGTAGAGGGGGCATTGGTGATATCTTCTAGAGGGGGAATAGAAACTTTAGGTTGCTTGGGCACTTCAGAAACAAAGGGAGAAGGACCAGATAATGCACGCAGGAACAGGGTAATCAAGGGGCTTGCAGCCCCTGTAGTGAACACCATTTTATTATGTTTAGCTCCTGGGGACAACATCCAGAAGGACATGCGGGAAATCTTTATAACAAAAGATTTGAGGTTCAAAGCTAGCCTTGGCTTAGCCTTCAGGGCAAAATTAAGGGCAGGTACCTTAATTTCCTGGAATACAAGATGAAGATTTCCTTTTGGCAAAAGGAAAAGAAAAAGCTTGAAGAATATTAAAACCAACACAAATTTGTATAAACTTGTCTTTATTAGGAGAAATAATTCTACTTAAATAGTAGACAAGGGATAGAGATCACTCATTAGATTGACAGAGTGGCTGATGGGGTCATGTTGGAATGAGGTCATACTAGGATCAGACATGGGAAGGTAAGGTATTCTGGAATGGGTGGAAATTGGTACAGACCCATTTACAGCAGGCAAGGAATTCCCAAACTTGAAAGCAAAACCAGTCAAATCTTTGCATGTATCATTATTTGAAGGCCATATCAAAATAGCATTAATAGAGCGATTTCTAACACAGGGGTATTAAAAATAAATTGGACAGAGACAGTTTGTGGTGCTCTAGTACCTCAGACACTAATACATGACCTGGGTTGATGCCAAGTGCCAACTAGATGGGGTTGTCATTCTCCATGTGAGAGAGAGGGCTAAACTAACTAAGTTTGACTCCCATCCTGGAGGAGAGACCCATCAAGACACCATCAAGTGCAGAGCTGATATGACTGCTTGAAAAGACGTCCAAAGAGAGGACACAGGGAACATCTAAGGAAAGTAGGAATTCAATTCCATCAGTACCATGTCAGCAAGCAGCCAGGGGGTATGTTTGGGAGTGTATATGGAAGAACCAGCACATCCTTGGGAGTGGAAAATTTCTTCTCCCCAGAGGGGAATGGTGTGGGGATATCTTCACTAAGGTGAGTTGCAAGGTCTAGTCTAGGAGAGAAAAGATCAATATAATCACAAGTGAGACTTTTGACTAGGTTATCTCCCATGGTGAGAAGGCCATGAGTGTCAGGGCCCAGAATGGGCCCAGAAAACCCCTATATCACATAGGTTTGTTGCCTGCAACTGATCAATCAATCAACTGTTAAGTCAGAAAATCAATTGCATTGATTGATGTAAAGAAAACTTTGACACCAAGTGGGGAATTGAACCCAGGCAAGAGCCAAACCTGGGAACGTTTGGAAAACATTCCAACATTAAGCTCAAAGGTTTTTAATTGGTCCACCCCCTCTGAGACCAAAGAATTGGGACTTGGGCTGCCAAATGACCCCAAAATCCCCTGCCAGCTTCCCTAGGACAAGAAAAGTGAATTGATTTACTTAAATGAAAAATCAGGGCCTCCCAATGGGGGCCAGCTTAATAATAACCTTTTGGCAGCCAATAAGGAGTCAACAGTAAGTACAGATGCAGTTTCCCAATGAGATATAGCTGGGAACACTGATAACTCTTCCCTTGTTGACATCTTTATCAAATAAACAATTTCAGTTTATGCCACTTAGCCATTGGAAGTTATAGGATTTTATTATACCTTTACTGATCTAACCTCGCTATTCTCCTCCAAAAGAGAAGAATCCCAAACTTATCTGGTCTGTAGGAGAGCCAGGCAAGAGACACTTGCCCTTTCTCAGACATAACCAGTTTCTCCTCCTCCTTCCATGGCTCTTGATTGAATCATAGATCCGGCACACCTCTCCTTGCACCAAAGCTTCCTCTGTGCAGGCCAGTCTGTCAACCAGATGAGCCTGCCTACTAAGGGATCCCCTATTCCTCATATGATTACATCAAGTGTGGACTTGCCTATGTCACTCTATTAGGGTTCACTGATCAATTGATTCCCCATATGGGTGCTTGTCAACCCTGGTCCTCTGCTGTGAACTACATGATAAGGATCTACCCAGTTGAGTACTGGGTGTTCCAGGCTTTCCCCACAACCCTGTTTGCAGACAAGTCTGATACCATGTGTTGTGTTCTGAGGCGCGGCACAGACACACAATGGGAAATCCTAACCTTAGGATTAGATTTGTACTAAGTCTTGGTTAAATGACAGGGAAGGCTATGCAATTACCTTGCGGCCCTGGAATAATAATCTCTACTAGACGTGGCTAGAGAGAGGCGCAGAAGTACAGGAAGACACAAAGATAAAAATGTGAATAGAACTTAATTTTATTGGTAAACAGGAAAATATAATATATAGTGGTTGATGATACCACAAAACACTACCAGGATGGTAGTATCACTTGCCACCAGCATGAGGGGGGCAAGTGAGCTGCGCAGAGTCAGGAAACCTAACAATTGGATTTCCTGATTCAGTCATTAACTCATTTTGAGAGGAAAAAGAAAAAGCAAGGGATTTGTCTTTGAAATGGCCCACCAAAGGCAAAATTTTAACATGGTGAATAGCTTCATTCTGACATTTCCCTCCCCTAGATTGGCCTTAGGGCGGTGGTACTTACAGAGGAAACTTGGCATGCACTCAAGCAAAAAAAACAACCACTGGAGAGGAGCTTTACAGTATATTTAGACCCTCGTTTGAAGGTCACTTCCAAAGGGCTGATCTACAGAGTGTCCAGTTTATGTGTGTGCCCACCCACTCTGTGCTGGTAATAAAGAACACAATCACCAACGTCAAATTCAGGCAAGGGGGAGCGTCCAGCATTATTGGGAGAAAGCTCAAGCATCTTATTCTTGTACGCAGAAGTGTAGGCAGTGGCCTGTGTATTGATTATGCAATTGACTAGGTTTTTGATGTGGTTGTCAGGGTTCAGGGCCTGATCTGAAGAGAGCAGAGGGGCTCCCAAGAGCAATGAAGTATTAACCTCACACCCATACAGTATAGCAAAAGGGGAATACCCAGTGACACAATGTTTGCTAAAGCAATACACAAAGAGAGCAGCAGGTAAGTAAAGGTCGCAATTGGCAGCGTCAGAGTAGGTGAGCTTCCTCATGATGGAAACCAGTGTTGAATTTGCACGCTCAACGGCCCCATTGATAGAAGGGTTATAGGGGGCAGAGAAGGACTGATGAGACCCCAGAGCTTTGACAAAAGAGGTTTCTGCCTTCTCCCCCTTCTGATGACTTGTTGGATAGAGAGCAGAAAGTATGGGATGCCATTTGCAAGCTACGTGCGTCTACTTGTAGTCAAGGACGTCCTACTAAAGCTCCCCAGCCTGACCCACAGGTGCTTGCGTTGACTGCTCAAGTTGCTGAGCTACAGCAGGAACTCACTGCCTTACGTGAAATGATGGCAACTGCTGCTAGTCCAGTTGGGGTTGTTGACAAAGATGGTTGCTTCCCTGGTTTACCAGGAGCCCCTCAAATCCAATGTGCTGGGGAATTAATTGCCCTAGCTAATAAGGTGGATCATTTGAATAGGGATCATGCTGAGTTAGACAGAGACATACAAGAGATGAGTGAATTAACTGACTTGGTAAACAACAGGTTTGCTCCTTGCCTCTCAGTAGGGCCACCCCTTACCTCTCAACTGGCTGAGCTCTCCACAGTAGTAACCTCTCAAGGCCAACACCTAGATGCTACTGAATGACAGACCACTCTAGCTAACAATACAGGTGCCTGCGCTGCTGAGACTCTGACAACCCTTGAGGAGAGTGTTCAGCAACTGTGGGCTAGACAACCCCCCTCTGAATCTGAAGCCAAATTTTCCCTGCACATAAATGTACTCAATAGTAATAATGGTGGCCCAACTCCTGAGGCACATTTCAAGCCTACCTTTAAGCAAGTCTTTGATCCCAAAACCTCAACCATTGCAGTGTTCCTAACTATTTATGAAACTTTCATGAGACAAGCATCAGATGAGTTTAAGAAAGAACATATTATGACCTGTCTACACCTGACCTGCCAGGAGGTGGTGGTGCCTGAGCTGCCCACCATTGAGAATTGGCAAGATATGAAGCAGCTTCTGATTGACATGTTTGGTGGTGACTTTAGCCTGGAAGTAAAGAAGGACGCCTTCATGCACATTGATTTCAAGCCTAAAGAGACGCTAGCTGAGTTTGCAGACAGATTCTACATGGAAAGACAACAGCTGATAACAAGCAGACAACTGACAGCCCATGAAGCTTGCATGGCTTGCGCTCAAGCTCTCAAAGTTAACCAGCTTCTGTGTCTTCACTTCAAAGCTCATAAGGCTATGCTTTCTTCCATGAAGATTGTAAAGACGCTGTTGTAAGACATGCACCTTACCCATTCTGGAGCAGTCTTTAGAGAAAGTTGAGCCACTTCTAATTCTGGTTCATCTTCCTGTGGTCCTTGCATTCTTACCATGAACTCACAAAATCCTCCTCAACGCCAAGATTGCCACAACTGTGGTCAGATAGGTCACCATTCTTGAGTCTGCACCTACCTGCGTGTTGAAGGAGCTGATCCCAAGGAGCAGGCGGGAAAAGAACAGTCAACCTAGAGGCAGAGACGCTCTTAGTTAACAATTCTTCCCAGTCTCTTTCAATCCCCCTCCATAGCTGACTCTGATCCTGCCAACACTAAGGCTCCTCCCATTCTGCTGCTGTTCTACAACATCTCTGATAAATCTGACCTGGATGACTCTGATATAGACAACACAAAATGTGTATGGGTACTCTGTTCTTGCTGTCCCCAAAACTATTACAGTACCCTACAAGTTACAATCAGGAAAGACTACAACTACTGCTAAGCCTGTGCCTGAGGCCAAAGAAGTTTTCTCTTGCCCCTACCTCACTCAAGCAAAGAGGTCCCCTGTGCTAGTAGAATCATCAGAAGAAGCTACCAAAGTTGCTGACGCTGTCTTCAAGAATGTATCTGTTTTGCTCCCTCTCCAAACTGTTTATAAGGAGTTCCTGGGATTAAGATGCATGATTGAGAAGTGGGATAAGAAACTAGCAGAGGCTCAGGATATTTTGACTGTCCTCCCACCCTTTGCTTGTACTATCACTCAAGTAGAAATATCCATTCAAAAAGTGAAGATCAAGGCCATCTTAGACACTGGCTTGCCAGTCAATGTTGTCTCCTCTAAGCTAGTGAAGAAACTCAAACTTGCCGCCAACCTTGATATCACCAGTCATGTGGCACAACTGGGCTGTCTATGACCCGCACCATAGGGGCATACTCCGCTCTACCCATGCGGTTTGGTAAGCTTCTCTTAGCTGTGCTGGCAGTTGTCTTAGAAAACGAGAGTTATAATCTCCTAGTTGGCACCCAATTCCTTAGGGAATATAATGGGATAATCAAATTGAAATATGGTTACCTCTCTATTCTGGGATACAAAGTTCCTCTGATCTTTGAAGAGCCAGTTAAAGTTCCCAGGAAGCGCCTAAAGACGTTTGTTTTAGAATACCCCACTGGGGGTTTCACTCTAAAGTACCACACCCATTCCACCAACATGAAATGTCCACCCATGGCCTGCCCTGCATCTGAGGGGATCCCTCTTTTGGCCACGTCCTCTGTCATCATCCCCCCTGGCTCTCAAGCCATCCTAGACTCCCAGATATCATATGAACTACCTGAATAAACCTTCTTGGAATTGTACTCTCCTCCCTCATTAGGGCGCAACAAACCTTACCTCTGTCCTGGAATCCTAGAAGTCTCCCATAAGGATCCTGTTCAATTGCTGGTAGCCAACCTGACTGCTCTCCCCATGAGCGTATCTAGGGGGCAGGTTGTTGGTTATGGCAAGTTATTGGACGCTCCTGACGTCTTGTACCTTCATCCCTTTTTTACGTTCCAGGATTTTTCCCTACCTGAGGATGAACCTCAAGTCCAATCATTGTTTACAGCACAAGACTTCCCCCAGCTATCCCTGGTTCAACAGAAAGAGGTGCTAGACTTGCTAGATCAATTTTCTGACATCTTTTCTAAGGACAGTACCAACTATGGGTTAGCCAAAGGCGTTATCCACCAGATTGATACTGGCAACACTCCCCCCTTCTGTGCTAAGCCATATTGCCGCAGTTGTATGGAAGACACCCAGGTATCTAAAGAGCTCAAACAACTGTTAGACGCTGGGCTGCTGGCACCTTCCCAAAGTCCTTGGGCCTCACCGCTACTCATCCTAAAGAAGAAAGACAGAGATCATTGTATTGTGATGGGATACCACAGAAGAACTCTTTAACCAAGAAGGACTCATACCCCTTGTCACGTATTGATGGTGCGCTCTGGCGTCTTGGAGGCTCTAAGTTTTTCTCTGCAATGGATCTGGCATCTGGGTACTGGCAGGTTGACCTTTTTCCCAAGGATTGCCAAAAGGCTGCACTCATTACTTCTGAAGGGCTGTTTGAGCCTACTTGCATTCAAAAGGGACTTTGAAATGCCCCAGTCACCTTCCAAAGGGCCATGTACTCCATTCTATGCAACTTGAAACTTTCATGTGCCCTAGTATACTTAGATGATATAACAGTCTTCAGTGTAACCTTCACCAATCACCTGGCTCATCTCAAAGAGGTGTTCATAAAAACTTGAGAAGCTGGCCTCAAGCTAAAACCTTTTAAGTGTGCTTTCTTCAAAGAGCGCCTCAAGTTCTTAGGCCATGAAGTAACCCAGACAGGGAATCACCCAATGACAAATAAGGTTGAAGCCATTGACAAAATGCTTTCACCCACTAACATGCAAGAGGTACAAGTCTTTCTGGGAATGATGGGCTACTACAGACAATTTATTCCCAACTTTGCTGATACTAGTGAACCTCTAGTCCATCTGTTACGTAATGTCCCTTTTGGGTGGACCACCAGCCAGCAGCAAGCCTTTGAAACCCTTAAGCAAAAACTCAAAGAGGCGCACATCCTAGTGTATCCTGACTATGATAAGGAATTAATCCTATACACTGATGCTAGCAATCTTGCTATTGGGGCTATTCTGGCCCAACTAGACAATGAGGATGTAGACTATCCTGTGGCTTATATTTCCTGTGTGCTAAACAAGCATGAGAAGAATATAGTGTCACAGAGAAGGAGTGTCTTACCATGCTGCATGCAGTGAAACAGTTCTGCCATTACATGTATGGTACCCATTTCACTGTTTTCACTGACCATGCTTTGCTTGAGTGGTTACAACAACTTAAGGAGCCAGAAGGGCGTCTAGCTAGATGGGCCCTACGCCTGCAAGGTTACAACTTTACTGTGCTCCATTGCCCCAGGATTCAACATCAGAACACGGATGGTTTGTCCTGAATGCCCATCCTTGCTCTACATCCTGCTGAGGCTGACTGGTTGTATGAGCTAATTGGCTACCCTTCCTCTTGGGAAAACAAGACAGAAGAGTTCCGACTAGCTTTGTACAAGCTATCTGAAGATACCCTCATACACAACAATCAACTCTTCAAGAAAGTGCGGGATCAATATCTGCCTTATGTATGACCCAGTCTTTTCCCTCTCGTTGGTGTTGCAAGCTCATAAAGAGACTGGGCATGGAGGCATTGACAAGACGTTTGACTGGCTTCAGAAGAATTACTTCTGGGATAATCTTTGCCTGCTGATCCCAGAAGTCATAGCTAGTTGCCACAACTGCCAGCTTCAGAGGCCTTGAGCTGCTTCCCACAAATTCAAATTAGTTCCCCCTCAACATGCCTTTCATACTGTCAGCATTGACGCTGTAGGTCCTCTCCCCTGCTCATGTTCTGGGTGTTGCTTTATCCTGATTGTTGTTGATCATTTCAGCAAGTGGGTAGAAGCTTGACCTACTAAGGACATCACTGCTAAGACAACTGCTGCCTTCCTGCTACAAGATGTTTTCTACCGCCATGTCTGCCCTCAAGTGTTGCTATCAGACAATGGAATTAACTTCAATGCCAAGCTGGTACATCTGGCTTGGGCGTAGACAATTCATTCACTTGACTCTGGATTTTGGCTATAGCAGCTGCAGTGGAAGCTCTCTCTTGATCAAACACTGTACTGAGCTCATTAAGGCTGTTAGCAGCAAGGTTTGCTACCTGTTGTAGTTGCTCAAATGAATACATGATGAATGCATTGAGCTGCTGTACAAGTTGTTTGAAGTTGGTGAGGTAAGCGTTCAAGGTGGAATCTACTTGAGTTTTCCAGGGTTGTTCTAGCTAGTGAAACTCATGTGGATGCTCCCTGAAGTATTCAGGGATATACTGGTGCATTTGTTTGATAGAATTAACCAAACAGGTCTGGGAGGTGACAGAGTTGTGCTGATTGTCAGATACCAAGGAAAACAGGGAGTGAATCCATTGTTGATAGGTGGCAAAATGATCCCAGTGATGAGTAACAGCTGCTTGTAGAGACAAGATTTCCTGGACAAGGAGCCCCAACACCATCTGATGGTGGGCCAAGGCAGGCTGCACAAAGGATGACAGTAAGTGCTCAGCGGAGCCAGCCGCTGAGAGAAGATGCTGTGGAAATTGAGGAGCCACAATTAATTTGTAGTATTTGGCTTGACTGAACTGTAGCTGAAGGGAAGTGATGGCTCCTTCACAGGCTATCCCAAGGGCTACCGCCATGACTTGTTCCAAGTCAGGGGTACCCATGGGGTAAGCAACTAGGCAGGGACCATTCCCAAGGTTCAGTACAGTAGGGACAATAGGCGGGTCAGCAATTTCTTCCTCAATAGAAGGACTGGTAATTTCAGGTGAAGTTGGCTCTTGTATAGGGGGAGGCAAGGGACCTGAAAACGTGGATGCAAAAGGGATAACCAAGGGGCTTACAGCCCCTGTAGTGAGCACCATTTTTGTTGTGTTCTGAGGCGCAGCACAGACACACAACGGGAAATCCTAACCTTAGGATTAGATTTGTACTAAGTCTCAGTTAGATGACAGGAAAGGCTATGCAATTACCTTGCGGCCCTGAAATAATAATCTCTACTAGACGTGGCTAGAGAGAGGCGCAGAAGTACTGGAAGACACAAAGACAAAAATGTGAAAAGAACTTAATTTTATTGGTAAACAGGAAAATGGAATATATAGTGGTTGATGATACCACAAAACACTACCAGGACAGTAGGATCACTTGCCACCAGCATGAGTGGGGCAAGTGAGCTGCACAGAGTCAGGAAACCTAAAAATTGGATTTCCTGAAACAGTCATTAACTCATTTTGAGAGGCAAAAGTGAAAGCAAGGGATTTGTCTTTGAAATGGCCCACCAAAGGCAGAATCAAAACATGGTGAATAGCGGTATTCACAACACCACGCCTGGTCATGGCAATGAGCTTGGCCAGGAATATCCTCAAGAAGGTGCAAGCTTGGTCAGAATTGTCTCCTAGAAGGTGGGAAGAGAAATAAATCTGTCTCCAGAGGTCTGAAGAAGTGGACCAAATCATGAGCAGAACAGGATCCAGGTTAAAACCCACAAATTTAAGCATTGGGAGTAACATTTTTGACACCCCCAGAATATTGAGAGGCCTTAAGAGTGGTTAGAGATAATTAAACAGAAGTAAACCAGGAATTCAGGGATATTATCAATGCTTTTGGTTTGAAATTGAGGACTTGGAAGCCTTTGAATGCCTGCAGAACACATAAAAGAGGCCTTTATAGTGAGATATATGAGTTTGAGTTTGGAGTTGAGCAAAAACATTAAATTTATGAACTTAAATTAGAAAATTATAATATTTTAATAATTAAACTCTAGTTCAACCCCAAATTTTGAAAGCAAAACAGGTAAAACTTAATTTCAACGCTAACATTAATCTTAGGGACTCCAAAAAAGCCGCAGCCAGCCAAATGGAGAAAGGCCAAGGTAAGAAAGGGCTAGGATTTTGATAACCATTTTTATATGAAGGACGCAAATAAGAAGCCCAAATAAGAGAACTGTATGGAAGTTTTTTTAAAACTTTATTGAGAAGAATAGACAAACAGGGATAAAAATGAGCCTGCTTGTCTTTTAAGGGATTGAATTCTAGTCAACTGGGCCACCAGGAGCAGGGGAGCCTCCTGGTTGGCTGGAAGATAAAATTTACAGCCCATGGCAATGAGGTTTAGAGATTTTCAGAATAATTTCTGCACTTAAATCTGATTGGCTGCTGGCCTTGGAATGGTGCTGGGGGATATTACATCCAATTTTTTTGAATTTTTAAGGGGTAAAATGTTGGTTTTTGATTGGTTATCTCTGATTTTCTTCAAATGGGGTAGTACCAAGCCAGTAAGTAATCTAATTTGACTAGAGTTTCATCCTACAATGGAACAGAAGAAGCTGAATAATATTTGGTTTATTCTAAAACAATTTTTTTCAACCATATGCACCAAATACTCCAGGGAATTTAATAGTTTTGCAGGGGGTTGGGGTATTTTAGGTGCCACACAGAAATATTGTCCTATCCAAGACCAGAGGAGGGAGTAACTTTATACTTCACTGGGGGTGATTCCTTGGCCAAGATATTGTATTTTGTCTGCAATACTTTAAATTCTTCCAGTTTTTTGCTTCAATCATTCTAGCATCCTCTCCATAGTTCATAAATTCAGCAGGTGTGCTCTCTTTCTTGGGTTGATACCAGTCTTGGAATAGTTTTTTGAACTCTTTTCCAAGAAACTCCTTGCCTCTTGTTGTCATCTGGAGCCTTTCAGTGAGTTGATCCTATTTCTTGCTCACAGTCTTGCTAGTAGCAAACATTCTACAGCTCTGACAATACACATCTTCTTCATCTGGGCTAAGGTAAAAAATGTGATGAGTTTTGTTTATGATAAACTATAAGAAATCAGGGATAAGGTTTAGGGGTTGTGTTGAAAAAGCAAACTTGACCCGCCAGCAGGTTTTGAGTAAGCAGGTTTGTGGCCCGCAATCCAATTATCCATTCATCCAAAGCCAAGTTAGGAAGGCAACTCAGATTTCTAAATACAATAACATGAACAGAAGCTGATCTTTCCGGGTGGGCGACTTGTTTTGGCGCTTGAACCATTACAAGGATCAAGCCACCCCCTTCATCATCCCACCGTGTGATCTACACTATCATGTTCCTACTATCCACAATTCACAACAACTATATAATACTTATCTCTCAATAAAGAATGTTATCTAGTTTTTAAATATTTTCCCTTATAACTCTGCTAAAACAGCACAGTTACAACATTGAAAGCAGAAGTAGGGTTTCCATCCTACTTTATCTCCCAAAACTCTGCCTGTTGCCTGTACTTGCTGTGGTCAACAAATCCTTGATAGAATCATGTCTGGCCTTCCGCTAGACTGGACTCTGTACGCACCTGGTACCAAAATACCCAATGGCTTTACCCTGTACCAAAACATGGTGATCCCGCTCCCTGCCTTCAACGCCCTGTCTGCACAAGGTTTCTTCCAAATGCCTGCCGCCATTCCTTGAGCAACTGAAAAAAGTATCATGCCCGCCTATGTATCCCAAAGGCTTTGAAGCGCCGTCTTGGAGCCCCTTGCTGGAGCCAACAATGACAACACCGCGGCATGGATCCAGTCTGCCCAAAGCAAGCTGGCCCAAATGAAATGCCTGCAACAATTTTTGATTGCAGAAATCCCCATCCAATTGACTCACAATGCTGGTACCTGGTGCAACAAATGGCACAAAAGACACACCAAGAAGAATTGGGACACCTTCAAGCAGGACTTCTTGGCAAGATTTGTGCTGAAAGACACCGCGCTTATGATCATCTGCCAAGTAAAAAACCTGACCCAAACTGGCACAGTGAAGGAGCTCACCTGCGCCTACAAGGAACTCCAACTATGTGCCCCCTCAAATATGGCTTTTGACACTCCAGCTACCTATCTCATGTACTATGACGCGCTAAAATCACATGTAATGAGACACGTAAACTTGGATCAAGTAACCAACTTGCAAAGCCTATATCCTGAGGCGGAGAAAGCAGAGCAAACATCCAACGCTCTCTGCAAGGCGCAAACTGGGAAAAGAGAGAGACTCAAAGATTATCAACCAGCTGGGCGTTCCAATCAACCACCCCCTGGGAACAACAGCAGTAATAAAAACCACATACCTGCAGGTTCAAATGAAAATGGGAACAATAGCCAGTCAAACCACACCCATTTCTGTATCACTGCCACACAAGATAATAAAGACAAGGGAAAAGCCCAGGAGAGCGCTAAGCAAGCCAACCTCCCTGCACAATTCCTGACTTTCCCAACAATGAGTACTGACCCAAGGATGTGGACCAGTGCCCAATGATCCAAGTACCCTCAGAAGACCCAGTACTTTATATCATTCCCAGACATCCAAATAAACTGATGTCTTATCCTTTCTGCTTTCAAAGTTACACAGGTTCAGCACTCCTGGACTCAGGCACAGATTGAACCCTAGTCAACAGTAGCTTTTTAGATAAGTTCAAGCTAGCCACTAATTCTTTGTGGATTAAGAATGTGGTTCTAGCTGATGAACACCACATTGTCATGACAAGGGAAACTGCCCCCTTCTCTGTCATACTAGATAACCTACATTTCACCATCCAGGGCACAGTCATTGACTTTCCCAAGTGTTGCACCTGAACCAATGAGAATACAGTATTTGGAATTGGGGAATACAACAGTCCAATAGAAAGGACAGAATAATAATAATAAGGTGTTGTTTATTGTAGAATACTGCAATTAATATACTATATGGGGAAGGCCACAAGGGGGTGACATAGTGAAAGGTTCCAAGTAGAGTTCAAAGCCAAGGAATAACTTGTGCAGAGATCAGCAGGTCACATTGGCAATGCTCTTAATTAGGATGAAGTGCCCACCATTTGATACTGCCATCAGATTGGCTCATGTGGTTAGATACGTCAAGGGGTGACTCATTGAGCGCCCCCTGTGTATTGTAAGATATGTTAGCAGGCAAGTTTGGAAACTTGGTTGCAACACAAGTTTGACATTGTACTAGGACTGGACTTGTTATGAATGAACAACCCCCATGTAAACTGGGCAACCTCTGTGCTGACCATCAAGCGTGAAGGTGTAAATCACCAGATCTACCCTGATTCAGTAGACCAATTCCTATGCAACCATGTTTTTGTACGCATCACAAAAACCCTGGACAAAAAGGAGAACATCAAAGCAATGGACTGGGACTCTTGCCAGTAAAAATCATACATTTCAAAGATCACCAAGACACCACTACACCTCAAGATTGTGAAATTGTAGCCTGTCATCCAGAAATCTTCAAAGAAGCTCTTTCTGGGTTGCCACCAGAGAAGCATTTATAACACTCCATCCAACTCAAAGGAGCTATACCCAAGGCGTGATCCATCTACTGCCTTACCCCAAACAAGGACAACATCCTGCAAGCTTACCTCAAGAAAGCGTTAGAGAAAGGGCTTATCTGCCCCTCACAATCTTCTTTTGGGGCTGCTGTATTCTTTGTGGCAGAAAAAGATGGTACCCTGCATCTAGTCACAGACTATTGAGCCCTAAACAAAGTTACCATCAAGAATTGTTACCCTCTACCACTCATCAACAACCTCTTTGATGCCTTGGGTGGCGCCACAGTCTTCTCTAAGATTGAACTAACTGCAGGCTATAACCATATCTGTATCAAGGAGAAAGATGTCCCCAAAACAGCCTTCTGCACTAAATACGGGTTGTAAAAGTGTGTGGTACTCAACTTTGGAATGATGAACGTCTCATCAACCTTTGTGACCTTTATGAGCAAGGTATTTTCTCTGAACATTGGCAAGCATGCCCTGGTATATCTGGAAGATATCATTGTATACAGTCCCTTGGTGAAACAGCATAACAAGGACCTGGAGACAGTCTTTGCCACCCTAGCGCAACATAAGCTGCTAGCCAAGCTCTCCAAGTGCCAGTTCTTCTGCAAGCGGCTGCCCTTCTTAGAACAAATAGTTTTGAAGGATGGCATTAAACCTGACAGCCAGAAAATCCAGGCCATTTTCAAAATGCCACCACCCAAAGACAGTCAGAACTCTGCACTTTCCTGGGAATAGTTGCCTATGTACGACAATTCATACCTGACTGTGGCGTCCTGACTGCATCTCTGCCTGCCATAACTGGCACCAAATCCAAATTTGTATGGTCCCCCAACGTGATCTTTGCTTCAGACGTCTTAAGGAGAAGCTCACAACAGCATCCATTCTACAATATCCCAAACAGGATGTGGAATATCAAATGGAGGCTGACGCCTCTGAAAAATCTATTGGGGAAGTACTACAAATCAAAACAATGATGATGACTTCCTGCCTGTAGCCTATGAATCACACAAACTGACAGATGGCAAGTGCCAATACCCTATACATGACAAAGAGCTGCTAGCAATTGTGCACTGCCTGGTCAAATGGTGCTGTTAGCTAGAACAGCAGGAGGATTCATGGCCTTGACAGACCACAAGTTGCTTATTTATTTCAAACCCCAAGAAAACTTATCCCGCGGCAAGCCCGCTGGATGGAGCTTCTGGAGAGGTTCAATATGCTTATACAATATAATCAGGGCCCAGAGCTTGCCATAGTGGATGCACTCTTGTGCCTGTACGTCAGAGCCACAAGGGTCAAAAATGGGCTCAACCCAGACTGGCCTCTCCTGGTGCTTTGGACAAAAGACAAAGGTTTCCCCCCTAGTACTAGACATAACAAAAGAAACTGTAATTAAGAACAAGCACTTATTTGCCAACGTATATGGAACCCTACATCAAAAGATGTCCAATGTAACAACCATCCCATATATTCCCACACATCAGCAATTCAATACAATCTTACACTAACACAGAGACCTGGGCCACACAAAAAGTTTTAACCTTTACAAATTCCTTAAACACAAAGCACAATGGCTGACCTTATACCGGGAAGTCCAGGAAGTCTTGGACCAGTGCAAAGTATGTGAGAAATTTGCAAAGAGCAAGACCTCATCTAAATCAGTACTACCCATTTGCACACAATTACCATTCAAAGTGTGGGCCATGGATATTGTGGGGCCTATGCCTGGGAAAAATAATGACAAAAAGTACATCATTACCACCATTGACTTTGCCACGCGGTGGCCAGTAGCCCAAGCAGTTAAAACACACACTGGTAACAACGTGCAGCACTTCATAGGGAAAAAATCATCAGCAAGTTTGGAAAGCCAGAACTCCTGATAACTAACAGAGGCAAAAAAATTGACCTCAGAAGATATCAACATATACCTCACCAAGAATGGGGTCCAGCACACAGTGACAACACCTTACCACCCTCAGGCCAATGGACGTGTGGAGCAGCTAAACAGTAGCCTTGTGCAAGCTTTGGCCAAGCTCACCGCCGGGAGACCTGAGGACTGGTACAAGCAGCTACCAACTGCATTGCTTGTATGCCAGACCTGTGTGAACAGATCCACCAGCAATAGCCTCTTTGAGTTAGTTTATGGAACACAACTCAATATCATACAGGCACTATCAGGGCCTAAGCTGGAGATGCCAGACAAGGTTCCTCCCCGCCCAGATCCCCAGGTCATACAGGCCAATAGCAACCAAGTGGAAAAAGAAGAAAAGCGCCTAAAAAAGACCTTTGCACCCATCAGAGACAGACATGAAGTTGGCAACAAGGTCTGGGTCATGAATAATAACAAGAGTAAACTACAGCCAGAGAAAGTTGGCCCTGTTGTCATCCTAAAAGTAAACAAAAACAACACTTATCTTGTGCAAGGACTCTTGAAACAAAAACAAGACAACGTCCTCTACCATGATTGCCTCAGGCCTTGCAAGGCAAGACAAAAACAACAAGAGACTGTGCTACCTGCCATCAAACAACAGCTAGTCTAGTATGGCGCCCGGGCTCCTGATAACCTCCCTAACAACTTGCCCCCAGAGGAGGCCAACTCTCAGCCGGGGGGTATCAAAACAGCAGGCTCAACCCACCAGCAAGGTTTCAAGTAAGCAGGTTTGTGGCCCGCAATCCAATTATCCATTTATCCAAAGCCAAGTTAGGAAGACAACTCAAATTACCAAATACATTAACATGAACAGAAGCTGATTCTTTCCGGTGTGTGACTTGTTTTGGCGCTTGACTCATTACAAGAATCAAGCCACCCCCTTCACCATTCCACAGTGTGATCAACACTATCATGTTTCTGTTATCCACAATTCACAATAACTATATAATTCATATCTCTCAATAAAGAATATTATCCGGTTTCTAAATATTTTTCCCCTTGTAACTCTGCTAAAACAGCACAGTTACGGCACTGCTTTAGCTGTTACCTCCAGAGAGAAAGTAAAGACTTACAGCTTATTATCAGTAACTGCTTGTGGATTAGGTCTTCAACATACTCTGCTGTTTAAGCAAGCCAACATCCAATCAGTACTGTCCTGCTACTATCACCCCAAGAACCCAAAGACCAACCTAATAACACTGCCCCTAAGTTTTCATGTTGCTTTTAGTGCTGCAAGAAAAGTTTAATTCCCAGATAAATACATAGTATGATTTTTATTTCTGGTGCAAAAACAGAGGTCTACACCAAGGCTTTCATCTTTTTTAGAGATGCTCTGATCTATCTTCATGCCAAAAAACTGACTCTTTCACTAACAGCTACAGAGAAAATTATTTTTTCAAAGAGAATAATGAGGCTGTTATTGCCACTGAGCAATCTTGGCTTAAGCCTCTGATGTCATCCTCAATATAAAATTATAGTGCTGCTTTTTTATTTAGGTAAAACCTCCTTCTAAATATCAAGGAAAATAAAGAGCTCTTCAACATGTACTTTAAAAATGGCATAGGCAAGTGACACATTGTCATCACTCATCTTACTGCCTTAGTTTTTTTTTAAGCATGAGAACACTGCAGTTAGCTTTGAGATTATTTAAGAGGATAATCATGTTAAAAAAACACTATAAAATACTCAAAGATTATCTTGAAAATTTTGAAAAAAACAGTGGGTTGACAGATGATGACTGCCAAGAGAGGCAAAATTGGGACTTATTTCTCCTGAAAATGCTATTATGTGTTTAAAGGCAAAATAAAGACAGCATTTAACCTTGAGGTGTGACATACACAATGCAAGATTAATTTGATCCAAACAAAAAGTATAATAAGTTATTTTAGAAGCTTCAAAAAATCAGAAAACCACATGTTCAAGTTTTAAGATATTACTAACTGAGTTGTTTCCAAGAAAAAAAATTCTAAGGAAAAAGCTACCAGGAGAACATTCAAAAAATAATAAATAATAATTTTAAGTTAGCTGAGGTTAATAAGCACCTAGAAGATGTGACCAATGCTCCTGGCAATGACATTAATTGATATTAATAAACTTTGCTTTGCTTTTATATTTTTTACTTAATTTGATATTTCTAAATAATAATCACTTTTATGTATATGATAAGTTCCAGGAATATTTTTAAAATAATATTGTGTTGAGTATATACTTCTGGGAAGTATAATAAACAAGATAAATTATTTTTAAAAGCTATGGCAACAAACAAAATGAACTCAGATTTGAACAAAATGAATTCAGATTTAAGCAAAATTTAAATGAACCCAAATATATTGTAAATCAATATAAATTCATTTATTTTTAATTTTGCTTAAATCTGAGTTCATTTTGTTTGTTGCCATAGCTTTTAAAAATACTGTAAAGGGGAAAATTAAAAAGAGAATGAATGATACTTTATTGGATATAAATATAGAATAATATATAGTATCATGGGAAACCACATACTGTCCATGTTTGTCATTGTAGTCATGGGGCTTATCCAAGTGATTGTTTCTCTTAAGACACAAGGCTTGTCCAAGTTGTGTTCCGCTTAGGATTCAAAATGTTTGATCCTTGTAATAGATGGTCAAATGATAGTAGTGCCACCAACTTATTGATCAGTCAGATAATCATTTTGCAAGTCACTTAGGGAATTAATTCCCCAAGAGAAGCAGTCAAAGATGTTGCAACAATTGTATGAAACATAATATGCTTTAATAAACTACTAGTAAAATATAAAATATTTTTAGTTATGCTTATATAAAGTATAATTAATGAATAAATACCATCATCTAATTATTTTTATGATATTATAAATACTTGAAATAGTTATATTTTTCATTATTAGAATATTTTTTGATAAGGCAATTTAAAATATTTTTAGTAAAATTTGGTTATTTACATAGTGAAATGTGTAATAATTACCTGATTCTCCATATTTTATTAGCTAATGTAAGTTTTGTATTGTATTTTGAGCTCTTTGAGATTATTTTGTCTACTATAAGTATTGCTTTTTATATATTAAAAATGACCAGGAAAATTTATTACAATTAAGTAAAAAAGTGTCTACATTCAGAAATAGCATTATAAAAATCAAAATCACACTTTAATAGTATTGAAATTATTATTAACATGGGCAGTGCTGACATAAATGTTGTTATCATGGGTTATCTATAATTGATATAATTTAGTGAATTCATATAAAACAATAATTTTTTTATCATATCTGAGTAATAATTTAAAGATGTATCATGCCTTGGAGTATATTTTATTTAGAGGCAAAGACCACACTGGGATAAGACTTGAAAATTTTCTTGGTGCTAAGTTGAAGAAAGTCAGATTTTCCAATGGTGACCTTTTGGCATGTTTTGGTTATTTCAAGAAAGAATCCAAGCCCACATTCAGATGCTTCAGTACATATCGCATGTTTAAAGTTGGGGGGGGCTTTATACCAAAAGACAGTATCCAGGGAGAACACCTCAAGGATTTCAAATCTGGGAAATGCATAACAAAGCCAGCAGTCAGAAATTGTATTGTCTGGTAAGTCCATAGTAAGGTTCAATGACAGCGCTTCAAAAATAATGTTCTGGAATATCAAGTTGGCATCTGTATTGATATGAATTGTTAGACTGTTGAGTTTAGTTAGCCATTGATTCCAAATAACAGGATCAAATTTTGTGTATTTAAAACCAACCTGACCTTTTCAAAACTTGAGACAAAGGGGAGAATTTCAGTTTTTTTATTAGAACTTGTAATAGCCTCTTGGAATTGCTGAAACAGTTCAGGTAGAATAAGGCGTGAGATAGGCTTGTCTTTGACAACTTGGGGCATCTTGAATGTTACATCAATAAGAAAATTAGCTTTTGAAGATGTTTTTATGTTGGAAATAGATTCAATCTTAAAATTCATTGATG
This sequence comes from Entomophthora muscae, assembly GCA_014839935.2. Classification (NCBI taxonomy): domain Eukaryota; kingdom Fungi; phylum Entomophthoromycota; class Entomophthoromycetes; order Entomophthorales; family Entomophthoraceae; genus Entomophthora; species Entomophthora muscae. Next base: position 137,949 of record QTSX02001612.1, read on the forward strand.
TACTTATGCAGTTTGTTGTATTATCAATCCAGAAATCAGGATAATAGTGTAGATAATCAAGACAAGGAAAAGAATCTAGAATTTTCTTCACAACAACATCTTTGGGTAAATTCTTTGTCAAGACTAGATTTTGAAGCAGGGGGCAGTCAAAGCATTGAAGAAAGTTATAAAAGTCATCAAAACTTTTTAATACTGCAATGTGTAGTGAAGTAAGATTACCAAAGCCTGAAAAGAATTCAGTGGGCTTATGTACAAACTTAGTTGATAGTTTTAAGTGCTTCAGACCAAAAAGCTTCTGGCAGGCTTGTCCAACTTTCATCATTTTCTCTGTTGAGTAAACACTTGTTTGGATACCTTTGATTTTAGGAAATAATTTCTCAATCAAGTCCCACTTAGCATAAGGAATCATATATGAAATTTTGATATAGCTGATATACTTGTAAAGCTTCTTCATGGGGTTTTGCTCTGAAAATCTAGTTAGATCAGGTGGGTTGAGAATAAAGGCAGTCAAAAGAAGACTTTTGCTCCAGAACTTGTTGACCAGGCGAAATTTTAATATATCTTCAAAAGAAAGATATTTTACTACTTCTTCAACAAAGGAATAAAGGTCTTCACCAAACAATCTACCAGGCTCTTGCACAGGAGAAGATTCAGAGGCAATATTGGTATTATTCTTTATTAAGTTAATGTTAAATAAAAAACTGCAAACATTGAACAAATTAAAAATATTATCTATAAACAAGTCAATAAATGCACTATTTACTTTCTTGGCAGCTGCAGATAAACCAAGGCAATTTTTTTTGTTCCATGCATATTTTTACTGGTGTAAATCTTGAGTCAGTCTTATGAACAAAAGAGTTGTATTAAGAGCAATAGCTTTAAGTAAAAGGCTTAAAGCTGATAAGTGAGAATTATGGATGCTTTGAAAATAATGAGGCTTTGCCAGCTACACTATTCAGTCAAAATTTGAAATAAAGAAAATCCAAATCCAAATAAACTTTAAACCTCAATTTGAAATCCAGATCCAAATAGCTTCTAAACTTCAATTACATATTTCCAAATCCAAATAATTTCCATTTTCAATTTGAAATCCAAATCGACTTTTTAAACTTTTATTAAAACCCAACTTTCTTATATTCAATTCTATTAATATAAAAAGTGAGTCTATCCGGATGTCTGTCTGTAATGTTGCCTTGAGTGGGCTCAATTGGCAAGAGATTTAACTGAATTGAGCTTACATCAAGCTTATTAATTAATATAAATAAAAGCGAGTCTGTCTGTCTTTAATTTCAGCTCAAGTTGTTGTGGTGAACAATAAATATGTAAAATTGGTAATAAATAATCAACCAAGAGATAAAGCTTTATTTGCACAGTTCATCTATTTAAAGGGTAGATTGGGGATTTACAGATTTCAAATAACGGTTGTTCAAATGTGTTCATCGCAACAAAGTGCACTAAAGCTTTACAAAAACAAATTGAATCTATCTTTTTATACTATTAGAATTTAAAGTCAATACCTAAGCCAAAATCTTGAATTGGCTCATCATTACATGCAATCCCTTACATGCATCTTTGAAATTACAAATGTTGAATTAGGTGGAGTGTGGTCTAAATTATGTAGAATGAGAATATAAGCCACTCAAACCTTAATAAATATTTATTAAATTGCTTAATTTTTAAATTGTAATTCAACCATTGTAAAGTGGCTTGTCTGTATAGCTTATCTTATTTTGGATGTGTGGATTAAAACTTGAAGACAAGTAAATGATTATTTAAGATAATTTAATATGATTGGATGTTTAAACTCTGCTGAGGATTAAATTGAATGAATAAAAGAGATTTTGTTCAATTTAAAAGATAGGATTCAAGTTAAAAATATATAATTTAGCTTATAGTAAGAGATGGTTTGCTTTCACATTTTGAATTCATCTATTTCAAGTGAAATAATAGAACATTGCACTCCAATGAAGCACTTAATTCAAGTAAAATTGTATTATATCATTTAACCTTGCTTACCATTCTATAATCCTAATAGTGATGTTAGTGGAGTAAACTGGCAATAATAATATTAAAACACTTTACAATGCTTTTTATAAACATATCATATATAAGTTTTTCAGACAATTTCTCTAAAAATGGTACTAAACGTGATAATTCTAGCGCTTTATACTGTAAATTCAGAACTTAAACATAAAAATGCAGGATTGTCAAATCCTTGGTCCAAATTTTGAATCACTTTTGTGGGATGGCCTTTTTTAAATAAATTGAATTTTTTGTGTATTTAATTGAATTTTTAAAAATGCAGGAACTCATAGACACTTTGCAAAGCTCAAGTCAAACTGCATATTTCTAATAGACAAAATGAATTAACAGGATTCAGATTTGAAGTGTTCAAATCCATCAACCATTTTCATTAAGTTTACTTTGTTTTTTGGAATTGCAGGATTGTCAAATCCATGAACCAAATTTCAAATCATTTTTGAATGCCACTAGTAAACTCAAATATTAATTGCAGGAACTGGAATTCAAATTTAATGTACAGTAAGCATACTAGAAAGCACCAACCCAAATCAAGAAGCTGCACCACAACTAAAATCAAATGAAAAATTCAATCTCAATAACCATGTTTAGACATAAAAAGTGAGGAGACTTTAAAATTATCCAACCCTGGAAAGTATACAATATTATACACTTCAAATCACAGATATAAAAATTCTGTTACTATTCAAGGCTAAATCAAGAGAAAATAACTACTCACAACTAAATCAATAAAACCAAATAAATACATATTTAATCTAAAATATATTTTTTATTTTATTTTTATGGACCTTTAATTGCATTCTCAACCAGCTCCTGCACCAGCCCCTGGGGCAGCCTGTCCACAAGGGGAGTCCCAGAGGGTCCAAAAACAGACCCAGAACCCAAATCAAGGGGAGTCATGCCAACACACAGGCCTCCCAATGTGTCATCACCAGTCAACCACCTCCCGCATCCCAAGCCCAATCAACCAGCCTGAATCCCAGACTGAAGCCACTCTCAAGGCCTGCCACAAAAGTCTCTTACACCAGGGTCACCAGGAACACTGAGGTTACTTACACCTCCAATGTGTACCCAGTTGTCACCTGGCCCCGCACTCTTGATCCAAGAGTTGCCACTTCCTGCCCCCGCGTTTTTGACACCTTCTATGAGCCATTGGCCACAACTGAGGAGCCATCTGCACCTGCAATGTATTTCATCATTGATGGTGTCACCGCAAGTAAGAGTGAACCCACCTTCTACATGAAGGTCCCCATTCCCTGTGTTGAGTCTGCTAGCCAGGATGCCGCAGTACCTGCCAAGGGCTGGTGTTGATTGACAGATTGTTATGCTCTGAGGCGCGGCACAGACACACAACAGGAAATCCTAACCTTAGGATTAGATTTGTAATAAGTCTCAGTTAGATGACAGGGAAGGCTATGCAATTACCTTGCGGCCCTGGAAGAATAATCTCTACTAGACGTAGCTAGAGAAAGGCGCAGAAGTACTGGAAGACACAAAGACAAAAATGTGAATAGAACTTAATTTTATTGGGTATAAAGATTGGAAATATATACTTTGTAGCTTTACCACAAAAAATTACATAGACATAGTGTCAGGAAACCATCCGCTTGGAAACATACCACCCAAAAGGTGTATGGCCGCAGATGGGTTCAACCCTGTGATTAGAGAACCAATTGGAACGGAGACCATCCCCATATGGAACAGTTCTGCAATAAGACAGTATCAACCCAGAAAGGGATTGAAACTTCCCAATATGAAGTAAGCTCCAAGATAACTTATAAGGAAAACAGAAGCCAAGGGATGAAATAAGGAAGGAGTGGGCAGACTGGCCCCCATGATCTGTGGTTTATCTGTGATGGGGGAATTCTGCAACAATGGAGTGGCAGTGTACCATACGCCTGGTACCACTTGGTGCCACAACTTGTCCAGGTAATTGGGGGGGTGAACCAGAATCTGCTCTGGTTCCAAAAGATATGCTTGCAGTAAGGGACTGGACAAGGAGCAACCAAACCAACCATTTATACCCAAATGGTCCCCATTGGGATGACTTGGGTAGCATTATGGTGTTTGATTTCAGGACTGAGAGCAGGCAAAAGAATAAAACAACTAGGTAAGAAAATTGACTTTATTAACTGAACAATCAAACACCCTGACAGATGGAGCCTTTTATAGGCTGGTAAGAGCTGTTTGAACTGTAGTTTCAAGGGAAAATTGGAGAAATATTGGGGGAATTGGGGAAAGAACCTTGGCAGGGGGAGCTTTGGCTTGAATTTTAAAAAAAGTTATTTCAAAGCATATAACCAATGGGCCCTGCTGAAACTTCTCCAACAGCTAGGTGTCATTTACCCCAGCTGTTGGAGAAGCAACAGATTGGGGGGCTTCTGGTTGTGCAATTGGATGGCCAGAAGAAGACAAACAACTGTTTACTTGATTTTTATAAAGTAAAGAGCCTGGTTTAACGTTAATATAATCAGGATTTGAAACCAAAGCAAATTCAAACGCTCCTAATCCTGTCACAGCCTCTGATTGGCTGCAGCAGGCATTCTTGAGTGGTGTAAAAGGTAACTTCAAATTTGATATATTAACTTTGTTTAGTCGTTCAATTGATGAGCAAGAAAGACCAGGTTTGATCCCTGTCTTCACCTGAAAGGTGGACACCAGACTTGATGAAATATCCTCAAAAGGTAATATAGAGCAAATACTACTAACTAATAAACCATTTATAGGAACTGGAGAAAAATCCCAATTAAGAGAAGTATTCCCAGACCCTGCCTTTATCAAGATTTCCTTGTTGTTGTCAGGAAAGGCAGCAAATGCATTCCTGACATTACCCTCACCTAGGGAAAGCTCTCCTTGGGAATGAAACCTGGACATGACCTGTTAACAGTTGGCAAGGTTCTCCACGGGTTCCCAGGAATTTGACTCCTTCCCATAATTCAGCCATTTGACCAAGTATTGCACTTTATCCTTGACTAGACAATGTGCAATGATGTCCTCTTCCTCCAATTCAAAGGTGTTTGAGACAATTTGTGGGTTAGGGTTCCGTCCTGACAGAGCATCAGGATTGCCCTCAAAGGGAGTAAGTAAATCCATGTGGAATACATCATGTACACTGAAACCAGCTGGTAGCTCAAGTTGATAGTTCAGGCTGGAGAGGCGTTCCAGGACTCTGAGTGGACCAATCTTCTTGGGACCCAGTTTTTGCTTGGAATGTTTAACTTCAGGTTACAGGCATTGAGGTAGACGTAAGACCCCACATGATATTCCTTTGCCAGTGAACGGTGACAGTCAGCATATTTATTGTATTTGGACCTGGCCTTGGTGAGGAACTCAATAAGATTTGGGTATACTTCCTTCATCCTGTTGGCTATCACATCAGCTTTAGGGAAGGCTGATTCTTTGCAATTAGAGGGGAAGGACTCCAAGTCAAACCCAAAGTTGGCAAAGAAGGGAGACATACCAATTGAGCTATGGTGTGCAGTGTTATAACATAACTGGGCTAGATGGCAATAGTGACCCAACTGTCCTGTTATGAATTTATGTAATGTTGCAAGTATCCCTCCAGTACTTGATTCACGCGCTTGGTTTGCTCATCTGTTTGGGGGTGAAAAGAAGTGGATAAGTTCACTGTCACCCTTATGGTCCATTAGAGCCTTCCAGAAAAGGGAGGTGAATTGGACACCTCAATCTGAGACAATGTCCTTAGGAAGCCCATGATCACTGACCACCTTGCGGAAGAACATGCTGGCTACTTCCTTTGAGGTGCATGAAGCAAAGGGAATGAAGATGGCATATTTGGTCATGTGGTCTACTACAACCATGATTCTGGTGTTCCCTTCACTCATAGGTAAGTCCACTATGAAGTCCATTGATATGGAAAACCATGGGCAAGAAGGTATGGGTAAGGGACAGAGGAGTCCCTGGGGCTTAGTGTTGGAAGGTTTGTTTCTCTCACAACTGAGACAGTTGGAGATGCAAGTCTTGATGTCCTTCTTCATTCCAGGCCACCAGTATTAACGCCTAAAACGTTTCAAGGTTTTGGGCAACCCCCATGTCCAGACAAGAGACCCTCATGAATGTGTAGTATTGCCTTGGTTTGAAGTCCCCCTTTGGGGACCACCAAGGCACCTTTGACATATGTTATCCCCTGGTTGTTGATTGCGTTGGTCTTTGGAAAACTTCTTAGCATTCTCTCAAGCTCTGTTTGAAATTGGGAGTGCATCTGTGCTTCCATGATCTCCTGGTCCAAGGAAGTATGTGCCAAAATTTCAATAATGCTGGAAAGGAATTGGGAAGCCGTCAGCACTGATTGATTATTGTGGTCATGATTTTGGGTATTATTGTCCTTCAAGTCTTTGCGTCAGCTAATAGCATCTGGAACCATGTTCATTTTGCCAGGAGTTTATTCAATTGTGAAGTCAAAAGCCAGGAGGTCAATTGCCCATTTGGCAAGGCAAGGTGCTATCTTCCTTTTCTCTGTAAAGTATAGGAGGTTCTTATGGTTGGTACTGATGATGGTAGGGAACTTACTTCCCTCAAGATAACAACACCAGTGTTTAAGTGACTTTACTATTGTGTACAACCCCTTCTCATACACATGATAGTTTTTCTCCCAATCTAAGAGCTTATAGGAGTAGAAAGCCACAGGGTGGCTTTCACCATCCTCCCCAAGCTGGATCAGTACCGCTCCCAAGGCATAATCTGGTGTATCTGTTTCCAAAACAAATTGGCGTTCAGGGTCAGGGCAAAGGAGTACTAGGGCAGAGATGAAAGACTGTTTCAATCAATCAAAGGATTCCTGGGCAGACTTGGACCAATCAAATGGTCCTTGCTAGAGGTAAGAGCAGTGAGAGGTAGAGCAGTGGCTGAAAAATCCTTGATGAATTTCCTACAGAAGTTGGCTAGACCAAGGAAACCTCTAAGCTTAGTGTGAGACATGGGAACAGGCCAGTTCAGGACAGCTTCCACCTTGGAGGGAGCAATTGTAAAGCCTCCTGGCTTGATGGAGTACCCCAAGAACTCAACTTCCCTTGCAAATTTTTTGCATTTAGATAGTTTACAAAAAGGTTGACCCTGGTAAGAGCGTCCATCACTTCCTTCAAGTGTTCAACATGACTTTCATTTTCAGGTGAGTAAATGAGGATATTGTTGAGATATACCACCACAATAGTATCTAGAAAGGGGAATAGCATTTCATTCATGAGTCCTTGGAAGGCTGCCGGGGCATTTCTGAGACCAAAGGGAATGACTAGGTATTCATACAGGCCAAAGGGTGTTCTAATGGCTGTTTTCCACTCATTCCCATCAGAAATGCAGATCTGGTTATAAGCGTTTTGCAAGTCTAGTTTAGAGAAGATTTTCGCCCCCGTAAGCTTGTCTGTGAGGGTTTCTGCAGCAGGAAGGGGGTTGTGATTCTTGATGATGATTGAGTTAAGTTTAGCGTAGTCAACCACAGGGCAAAGGGTGCCATCAGACTTTTTAACAAAGAAGATGGGAGAAGAGCAAGAAGAGTTTGATCTACAGATGAACCCTTTGAAAAGGTTTTTGTCAAGATACTCCTTGAGTGCAATTCCCTGGGCCCTGTTGGTAGGGTACAATTTTCCCCAAGTTGGTGTGCTACCAGGGATGAGATCAATTCTTAAGTTTGAAGCTTGGTGGGCAGGGAGCTCATTGCAGCTTGCTTCACTGAAAAGACCCTCATAATCCTTTAGACTCTCTGGAAGAGAACCCTTGGTGTGCAGGAGTGTCATGATTCTACAGAGGCATGAGTCAGAGAGGGAAGTGTCAATGTTGATGGATACAGAGAAAGAATTACCATGGTTGGTAAATTCTATATTCTGGGAGTCCCAATTGATGTTCATACGGGCTTGCTTGCACCAAGAATAGCCCAAAATCACTGGGCATGCCAGACCTGGAATAGCCAAGAACTCCAAATGAAATTCAGCGCCCACAATATTGGTTTGAAGAGGTAGCGCCAATTTTTGAACTGTTATCTGAGTTTTGTTGGCCAATAACACAGAAGACAGGGTAACCCCTGATATTCCCAGAGAACTTAGCAGGGAGTCGTCAATGAAGTTTCCCATAGTTCCAGTATCTAGACGGGCCAGTGTTGAAAGTTTCCCATGAATTGAGGTGATTATCACAGGAAAGGTGGTGTAGGACTTAATGGTGGCTTTATTGGGATCAGAGGCAGCAAGGACTGTGGAAGGATGTTGCTGGACACAGTTCAATGTAAAGCAGTCTTTTACTTGATGTCCCTTCTTCCCACAATAGAGGCAGCATCCTTCATCCACATGTTGTTTACGCTTGGCCTTGGATAGCTGATATCCACCTCCCTCCTTGGGAACCAACCCTACTGGGAGGGTATTGGTCCCAAGGATCTTCTGGGAAATGGTGGGTTTGGAAGGATTGGGTTTCCAGGATGGGAATTGTTTAACTAGGGGGGGCCCAACAAAGGAATTCTTGGGTAAGCTTGTTGTAGGTGTTGGGTAGGATGTGATGAGCTAAGAAAGCCTTTATGTCCGTAGATAAGCGTTTCTGCAGCATATAACAGCTTTTTTTGTCGTCCATGCCAATGGCTTCCTTGAGACAGGTGAACTCCTCAAGGAACTCACTTGTGGCCATCTTGCCCTGATAAAGGCTAGAGATCTGGTCACAAAGTTCCGCTTTAGACAAGGCTGGCAAAATTATAGAGAGAAGGGAATCACAAAAGGTAGGGCAATAATGAAGAAGCTTCTCTCCCTTCAGGGTAGACTTGGCATACCATTGTTGGGCCTTGCCTTGTAGCTGCTTGGCTACATGATGTACCTTCTGAGCGTTGGTATGGAATTGGTCTGGGGACGTGTCAAAGAGGGATTGGGAAAAGGCCAAAAGCATTAGGATTTCATTAGACTCCACGTCCTCTGACTGGATAGACAAGATGTTGTTCAAGACCACAGTCTGAACCTGGTTTGAAGTGGCTTTGGATCACCATGTTTAGACTTGGCTTGGTGGTAGGATCTGGTGATAAGAACATTAGTGGCACAGACCAAGACAAGGGAAAAAACCAAGGCCAAGGTTTTAACTAATCCTAGCTGGAATTCCATTTCAACAGATTTGGTTTGTTTTGAGGTCCCAAAAACAGCCTCAAAAATGAGTTCAGTTAAACTTTCAGGAACCCATTTGCTTGGAAACATACCACCCAAAAGGTGTATGGCTGCAGATGGGTTCAACTCTGTGATTAGAGAACCAATTAGAACGGAGACCATCCCCATATGGAACAGTTCTCCAATAAGACAGTATCAACCCAGAAAGGGATTGAACCTTCCCAACATGAAGTAAGCTCCAAGATAACTTATAAGGAAAACAGAAGCCAAGGGATGAAATAAGGAAGGAGTGGGCAGACTGGCCCCCATGACCTGTGGTTCCTCTGTGATGGGGGGATTCTGTGACAATGGAGTGGCAGTGTACCATATGCCTGGTACCACTTGGTGCCACAACTTGTCCAGGTAATTGGGGGGGGTGAACCAGAATCTGCTTTGGTTCCAAAAGATATGCTTGCAGTAAGGGGCTGGACAAGGAGCAACCAAACCAACCATTTATACCCAAATGGTCCCCATTGGGATGACTTGGGTAGCATCATGGTGTTTGATTTCAGGACTGGAGAGCAGGCAAAAGAATAAATCAACTAGGTAAGAAAATTGACTTTATTAACTGAACAATCAAACACCCTGACAGATGGAGCCTTTTATAGGCTGGTAAGAGCTGTTTGAACTGTAGTTTCAAGGGAAAATTGGAGAAATATTGGGGGAATTGGGGAAAGAACCTTGGCAGGGGGAGCTTTGGCTTGAATTTTAAAAAAAAAGTTATTTCAAAGCATATAACCAATGGGCCCTGCTGAAACTTCTCCAACAGCTAGGTGTCATTTACCCCAGCTGTTGGAGAAGCAACATATTGGGGGCTTCTAGTTGTACAATTGGATGGCCAGAAGAAGATAAACAACTGTTTACTTGATTTTTATCAAGTAAAGAGCCTGGTTTAACGTTAATATAACCAGGATTTGAAACCAAAGCAAATTCAAATGCTCCTAATCCTGTCACAGCCTCTGATTGGCTGCAGCAGGCATTCTTGAGTGGTGTAAAAGGTAACTTCAAATTTGATATATTAACTTTGTTTAGTTGCTCAATTGATGAGCAAGAGAGACCGGGTTTGATCCCTGTCTTCACCTGAAAGGTGGACACCAGACTTGATGAAATATCCTCAAAAGGTAATATAGAGCAAATACTACTAACTAATAAACCATTTATAGGAACTGGAGAAAAATCCCAATTAAGAGAAGTATTCCCAGACCCTGCCTCTATCAAGATTTCCTTGTTGTTGTCAGGAAAGGCAGCAAATGCATTCCTGACAGGTAGGATCACTTGCCACAAGCATGAGTTGGGCAATTGAGTTGCGCAAAATCAGGAAACCAAACAATTATATTTCCCAGTTTGGGCACATACTCATTTTGAGAGGCAAAAGAAAAAGATAGAGATTTGTCCTTGAAATAACCCATTGAAGGCAAAATCAAAACTTGGAGAATGGTGGCATTCAAAACATTGCCCCCCTCTATATTGGCCTTAGGGGGGTAGTACTTGCAGAGGAACTTAGCATGCACTCAGGCAAACAGACAACTACTAAAGAAGAGTTTCACGGTGTACTTGGACCCTCTCTTGAAGGTCACTTCTAGAGGGCTAACCCACAGCGTATCTAGCTTGCAAGTGTGTCCTCCTACTCTATGCTGATATTAGAGAATGTGGCTTTCAATATTGAACTTGGGCAAGGGAGAGCGCCCAGCATTATCAGGAGAGATCTCAAGCATCTTGGTCTTATATGCAGAAGTATACACTGTGGTCTTTATATTAATGATGTGGTTGACTAAAATTTTGATATGGTCATCAGGGGTCATAGCCTTATCAGAGAAGAGTATGGGGCCCCCAGGAGCAACAAAGTGGTGGCCTCACGCCCATACAGCATAGCAAAGGGGGAATATCCAGTGACACAATGTTTACTAAGGTGGTAAGCAAAGAGAGCAGCAGGTAAGTATAGGTCCCAATTGGCAGTGTCAGAGCAGGTGAGCTTCCTCATGATGAAAACCAGCATTAAATTTGCATGCTCAACTGAACCATTAGTATAAGGGTTATAGATGGTAGAGAAAAACTGGTGAGACCTCAGGGCTTCAAAAACAGAGGTCACCAACTTGGCGTTGAAGTTAGGTCTATTGTCAGACAACAACACTTGAGGACAGACATTGTGATGCTCACAGAAGGTGGGTGATGAGGATAAAGGAACCTAGTGTAAACTTCTTCCAGAGAAGCTAAAGGGGCACTAATAGTAGTGGGCTGCAGTGGCAGGGAACAGTACAGTGCACTTTGATCAGGCCTAGGGTACTAACTCTAAACTGTTAGTACAGCAGGAAGCTCTTCCTGTTATCTGTAGTAGCAAAGGCAACAAGAAAACAGAGTCTGATAGAGTCTGGTATAAAGCTTGAGTCTTATTGGAAAGTAAGATCAAGCCAAAAGTAAAGAATTAGTATGGGCAAAGATATGTTTATTGTTTAAGAAAGGGAGTCATTATATACTTGTTGTATTCCTGCACATTAACAATTGTGTAGGAATGGGGAAGGGAACTAGGAAGAGACAGGACTACTTTTCATCCAGTATTTGTCAAGATCATCCCATTTACTGATAGGCCATGTACCCATGTTTCACCTCATGGGTGAGTGAGGGTATGATACACAGTCATCACAGCCATGGTGGAAGAACACATCTTGCAACAGGAAGGCAGCAGTTGTCTTAGTGGTGATGTTCTTTGTAGGACAAGATTATACTCACTTGCTGAAGTGATCAACAGCAATTAGGATCAAGCAGCAACCAGAACAGGAGCCAGGGAGAGGCCTTACAGTGTTAATGCTGACATTGTGAAAGGCATGTTGAAGGAAAACCAGCTTGAACTTGTGAAAGGCAGCTCAAGGTCTCTGGAGCTGGCAGTTGTGGCAACTAGCTATGACGTCTGGAATCAGCATGCAAAGGATTTCCCAGAAATAGTTTTTCTGAAGCCAGTCATAAGTCTTGGCAATGCTTTCATGTCCTGTCTCTTTATGAGCTTGGAGCACCAACAAAAGGCAAAGACTAGGACATACATAAGGCAGGTATTGGTTTTGCACTTTTTTGAAAAGCTGGTTGTCACAAATGAGTGTGTCCTTGGATAGTTTGGACAGGGAGAGTCAAACTTCTTCCATCTTGCTCTCCCAGGAGGAAGGATATCCAATTAGTACATACAGTTGATTAGCCTCATCAGGGTGTAAAGCAAGGATGTGCATTCTGGATAATCCATCAGCGTTCTGGTGTTGAATTCTGGGACGGTGCAGCACAGTGAAGTAGTAACCTTGCAGGTGGAGGGCCCATCTAGCTAGCCATCCTTATGGCTCCTTAAACTGTTGTAATCACTTAAGCAAGGCATGGTCAGTGACAACAGTGAAATGGGTGCCATACACATAATGGTGGAAATGTTTGACTGCATGCAACACAGCAAGTCACTCTTTTTTTGTGACACTGTAGTTCTTCTCATGCTTATTGAGAACATAAGATGTGTATGCTACAGGGTGATCCACACCCTCATCATCTAGCTGAGCCAAGATGACCCCAATAGCTAGGTTGCTAGCATCAGTGTAGAGGACAAATTCCTTAACATAGTCAGTATACACCAAGATGGGTGCCTCTTTGAGTTTTTGTTTAAGAGTCTCAAAGGCCTGTTGCTGACTAGGGTTCCATTTGAAAGGGACATTGCATAAAAGTTGGACTAAGGGTTCACTAGTGTCAGCAAAGTCAGGGATAAACTGTCTGTAATAACCCATAATGTCCAGAAAGACTTGTACCTCTTACAGGTTGGTGGATGGAAGCATTTTTTCAATGGCCTCAACTTTCTTGGTCATCAAAAAATCCCAGTCTGGGTTACCTCATGGCCCAAGAATTCAAGATGTTCCTTGAAGAAGGCACACTTCAATGGATTTAGTTTGAGACCAGCCACTTAAATTTTAAGGAAAAATTATTTGAGGTGGGTCAGGTGATCAGTAAAAGTAGCACTGAAGAATGGTATATCATCCAAGTACACTAAGACACATGAAAGTTTCAGAACATAAAGGATGGAGTCCATAGCCCTCTGGAAAGTAGCCGGAGCATTGCAGAGTTCCTGCAGCATGCAAGTAAGCTCAAACAGCCCTTCAGAAGTAATGAGCACAGCCTTTTGATGATCCTTGAGTGAAAGGTCAACTTTCCAGTATCCAGATGTCATATCCATTGCGGAGAAAAACTTAGAACCTCCAAGACGTCAGAGAGCATCATCAATATGCAGCAAGGGATAGGAATCTTTCTTGGTTAATGAGTTCAATCTCCAATAGTCCATCAAAATACAATGACCTCCATCCTTCTTCTTTAAGATGATAAAAGGGGAGAAGCCCAAGGACTTTGAGAAGGGGCCAGTAGCCCAGCGTCCAGCAGTTGCTTGAGTTCCTTAGATACCTGCGTGTCTTCACTTGACTGCAGCAACATGGTTTGGCGCAGAAGGGAGGAGCGTCACCAGTATCAATTTGATGGATAACGCCTTTGGCTAGCCCATAGTCTGTACTGTATTTAGCAAAGATGTCAGAAAATTGGTTTAGCAAGTCTAGCACCTCTTTCTGTTTAACTGGGGACAACTGAGGGAAGTCTTAGGCAGTGAACAGAGATAGGACTTGGGGCCCGTCTTCTGGTAAGTTAAAGTCCTGAAATATACCAAAGAGATGAAGGGACAAGACATCAGGGGCATTTACCAAATTACCATAACCAACAACCTGCACTCTAGATACGTTTATAGGAAGAGCAATTAAATTAGCTACTAGAAATTAAACAGGATCCTTATGGGAGACATCCAGGATTCCAGGTTAGAGGTAAGGTTTGTTGCGCCCTAGCAAGGGAGGGGAATACAACTCCAAGAAAGTTTGCTCAGGTAACTCATATATTATCTGGGAGTCTATGATGGCCTGGGAGCCTGGGGCATGATGACAGTGGACGTGGCCATGAGAGGGATTCCTTCAGACGCAGGGCAAGCCATGGGTGGACATTTCATGTTGGTGGAATGGGTGCAATACTTTAGGGCAAAATTCCCAGTGGGGTATTCTAAAGCGCACGTCTTTAGGCGTTTACCAGGGACTTTAACCAGCTTTTCAAAGATCATAGGGACTTTTTATCCCAGAATAGAGAGATAAACATCTTTCAAGTTGATGATTCCATTATACTCCCTAAGGAACTGGATACCAACTAAAAGATTTTAACTCTTGTTTTCTAAGATAACTGCCGGCACAGCTAGGAGAAGCTTGCCAAACCACATGGGTAGAGCGGAGTATGCCCCTATAGTGCAAGTCATAGATAGACCAGCTGTGCCATATGACTGGTGATAGTTGAGGTTGGGGGCAAGTTTGAGTTTCTTCACTAGCTTAGAGGAGACAACATTAAACAGAGATCCAGTGTCCAAGACGGCCTTGATCTTTACTTTCTGGATGGTTATTTATACCCAAGTGGTAGTGCAACCAAAGGGTGGGAGGACAGCCAAGATATCCTGCGCCTCAGCTAGCTCCTTATCCAACTTCTCAATCATGTATCTTAGGCCCGGGAACTCCTTATAAATAGTTTGGAGAGGGAGCAAGACAGATAAATTTTTGAAGACAATGTCAGCAACTTCAGCAGCCTCCTCTGATGCCTCCAATAGAGCAGGGAATCTCTTAGCTTGAGTGAGATAGGGGCAAGAAACATCTTCTTTGGCCTCAGGCAAAGGCTTGGTAGTAGTTGTAGTCTTCCCAGATTGTAGCTTTTAGGGGACTGCAATAGTTTCTGGGACAGCAAGAACAGAGTACCTGTATGTTTCAGGGTCTTCAACATCAGAATCATCTACGTCAGTATCATCAGAGATATTGTGGAACAACAGGAGGATAGAAGGAGCCTCATTATCAGCAGGCTCAGAGTCAGTCATAGAGGGAGGGATTGAAAGAGACTGGGAAGAATTGTCAACCAAGAGCGTCTCTGCCTCTAGGTTGACTGTTCTTTTCCCAACTGGTCTTTGGGATCATCTCCTTCAACCCGCAGATTGGTGCAGACTCAAGAATGGTGACCTATCTGACCACAGTTGTGGCAACACTGACGTTAAAGAGGATTTTGTGAGTTCATGGTAAGGATACAAGGGCCACAAGAAGAGGATCCAGAGTTGGAAGCGGCACAACTCTCCCAAACAACTGCCCCATAATGGGTAAGGTGCATATCCTGCAGCAGCGTCTTTTACTCTTTATTCAGGAAAGCATAGCTTTATGGGCTTTGAAATGAAAGCACAGAAGCTGGTTAACTTTGAGGACTTGAGCACAAGCCATAAAAGCTTCATGAGCTGTCAAGTGTCTGCTTGTTGTTAATTGCTGTCCCTCCATGTAGAATCTGTCTGCAAATTTGGCTAGCATCTCTTTAGGCTTGAAAGCAATATGCATGAAGGCGTCCTTCTTCACTTCTAGGCTAAGGCCACCACCAAACTTGTCAATCAGGAGCTGCTTCATATCTTCCCAAGTCTCAATGGTGGGCAGCTCAGGCACCACTACCTCCTGGAAGATTGGGTGCAAACAGGTTAAAATGTGTTCCTTCTTAACCTCATCAGATGCTTGTCTCATAGCAGTTTCATAAATAGTAAGAAAAGCTTCAATAGTCAAAGTTTTGGGATCAAAGACTTTCTTGAAAGTAGGCTTAAAGTGTGCCTCAGGAGTTGAGCCACCATTATTGCTATCAATTACATTTATGCGCAGGGAGAACTCAGCTTCAGATTCAGAGGGGGTTGTCTAGCCCGCAGCTTTCAAACACTTTCTTCAAGGGTTGTCAGGGTCTCAGTTGTGCAGCACCCATATTTTTAGCTAGAGAGGCCTGTTGCTCAGTAAAGTCTAGGCGTTGTCCTTGAGTAGTGACTATTGTGGAGAGCTCAGCCAGTTGAGAGGTAAGTGATGGTCCCACCAATAGGCAAGGGGTGAACCTGTCATTTACCAAGTCAATCAACTCACTCATCTCTTGTATGTCTCTGTCTAACTCAGCATGGTCTTGTTTCAAATGATCCACCTCATTAGCTAGGGCAATCAACTCCCTAGCACATTGGACTCTAGGAGCTCCTGCCAAGCCAGGACAGCAGCCATCTTCATTGACAACCCCAACTGGACTAGCAACAGTTGTTACCACCTTGCATAAGGCAGCAAGTTCTTGCTGTAACTCAGCAACTTGAGCAGTCAGCGCAAGCACCTGAGGATCAGGCTGAGGAGCTTCAGTAGGAAGTCCTTGGCTACAAGTAGACACGCATAGCTCTAGAATGGCATCCCATATTCTCTGTTCCCTGTCCACCAGGTCATTGGAAGGAGGAGAAGGTGGGACATCTGGCTTGGGTGAAGACAACTCATTCACTTGACCCTGGAGCTTGGCTATAGAAGTGGTAGTGGCAGCTCTCTCTTGATCAGACGCTGTACTGAGCTCATTAAGGCCATTAGCAGCCAGGTCTGCTACCTGCTGTAGTTGTTTGAATGAATACAAGCTGAATGCATTGAGCTGCTGTACAAGTTGCTCAAAGTTGGTGAGATAAGCATTCAAGGTGGAATCTACTTGATTTTGCCAGGGTTGTTCTAGCTGGTGAAACTCATTTAGACGCTCCATAACATATTCAGGGATGAACTGGCGCATTTGTTCAATAGAATTAACCAGACGGGTTTGGGAGGTGACAAAATCACGCTGATTGTCATATACCAAGGAAAACAGGGAATGGATCCATTGTTGATAGGCAGCAAACTGATCCCAGTGATGAGTAACAGCTGCTTGCAGAGACAAGATTTCCTGAATGTGGAGTACCAACACCATCTGATGGTGGGCCAAGGTGGGCTGTACAAAGGATGACAGTAGGTGTTCAGCAGAGCCAGCCGCTGAGAGGAGATGCTGAGGAAATTGAGGGGCCACAATTAATTTGTAGTATTCAGCCTGACTAAACTGCAGCTGAAGATGATGGATGGCTCTGTCCCAGGCTATCCCCAGAGCTACCACCATAACTTGCTATAAGTCAGGGGTACCCATGGGGTAAGCAACTAGACAGGGACCATTCTCAAGGTTCAGTACAGTAGGGACAATAGGCGGGTCTGTGATATCTTCCTCAATCAGAGGGCTGGTAATTTCAGGTGAAGTCGGCTCTTGTATAGTCAGAGGCAAGGGACCTGAAAATGTGGATGAAAAAGGGATAACCAAGGGGCTTACAGCCCCTGTAGTGAGCACCATTTTTGTTGTGTTCTGAGGCGCGGCACAGACACACAACAGGAAATCCTAACCTTAGGATTGGATTCATACTAAGTCTTGGTTAGATGACAGGGAAGGCTATGCAACTACCTTGTGGCCCTGGAAGAATAATCTCTCCTAGTTGTGGCTAGAGAGAGGCGCAGAAGTACTGGAAGACACAAAGACAAAAATGTGAATAGAACTTCATTTTATTGGTGAATATGAAATGGAATATATAGTGGTTGAAATACCACAAAACACTACCAGGACAGTAGGATCACTTGCCACAAGCATGAGTGGGGCAAGTGAGTTGCGTAGAGTCAAGAAACCAAAAAATTATATTTCCTGATTCAGTCATCAACTCATTTCAAGAGGCAAAGGCAAAAGCAAGGGATTTGTCTTCAAAATGGCCCATCAAAGGCAAAATCAAAACATGGTGAATAGCAGCATTCACAACAACTGTGTAGCTTTATCACAAAACAGTACATGGACGGTAAGATCACTTGCCACAAGCATGAGAGGGCAAGTGAGTTGTGCAGAGTCAGAAAACTAAACAATTGTATTTCCCAGCTTTGATATAGACCCATTTCAAGGGGTGAAAGCAAAAGAGAGATATTTGTCCTCAAAATAACTCATTGAAGACGTGATCAAAACATGGTTAATGGCAGCATTTATGACACCCAACAAAGAGCAATGGTACATTAAATTGCTATGATATGCTCCTGTTTTCCCAACTAATTTTTGCACTGGTTGCTTCCTGGAGAAATCAATCAAGTTCCACTTTGAAAGACTGTTGTTATACCAACAAGGCAGAATTCTCCATGCAATATAATAGAGGAATTAGTGTTTTGCCTTCAGGAAAACTGACTTTAAATACTTCAGAAAGTTCTTTCCAGGTCAAACCAAGCCAAATAAAGTTTGAGTAAAAATCTATTGGTACCACATACCCCATGTCAGTATCCTAGAAAAGGTTAGAGAACAATAGCTTTTGTTGTTAACTGGGGATTGGTTTGACTGTACTTGGATTCAGAGCTTCATTATGTTTCTTGGAAGTTCTACTGTCAACATGCTTTCTAAACGCTGACACCTCTTTCTTGGCATCTTGAAGAGTTGCCTCCATGAACCCCTGGCAACCAGTTGGTTTCTCTCTCTCTTTATTAGTTGCGGTTACCACTGGCTTTTGTAATAGGATTCTGGGTTTCTTTTTGGCTTATTCTAAGGTCTTCTGGGGATTGTTGATGTTAATAGCCTTCTGGTAGTTACTAGATATGCTCACTAATTCTGTCTTCTTGCTACTACTAGCAATTGAAGTAATTTGTTGTCTGAAATGTTAAAATTCTTCCATCTCCTTGGTGTAGTTGTAAAGCATGCTGGATACCTTAATTAGCCCTTTGGTGATTGTTTTGTTCTCCTCAGATACAGA
This sequence comes from Entomophthora muscae, assembly GCA_014839935.2. Lineage (NCBI taxonomy): Eukaryota > Fungi > Entomophthoromycota > Entomophthoromycetes > Entomophthorales > Entomophthoraceae > Entomophthora > Entomophthora muscae. The sequence goes on from QTSX02001612.1 coordinate 156,738, forward strand.
AGATTGCTTAGCAACCAGATCAGCTACCAGTTTCTTAATATCCTTCATTGCTGATATGACTATAGGATTTCTCACATTTATAGTCTATTCATGTGGGGGATTTGTGATGAAACCCTTCAACAGTTGGTCAATCATTCCAGATCTGTTGTTTGATTACTTTCAGAATCATAGGTGTTCCTGATTGCTTCTTTAATCCAAAGTCATTCCAGATTGCCTGAGCCTACCAACTAGCTTCTAGATTGGAGGTTACATTGATTAGGCATTAATTAATTAACTGATTAGTTAATCAACCATATTTATCACCCAACTACCCCAGTGTTAAGCCCTCTGTAACCCCCTTGTGCTGCTGGGGCTGTTATCACCTTCCCCTTGATTGCTGTGTTTACCATCAGCTGTTCAGCCTTCATTTTCTTATGCAATAATCAACTTATCTTGATTTCTCAAGTAAGTTGTGGTATTTAAAGCCCTCTTTTTCTTACAATAAATATATATGTTTACACTCCCATTTTCAGCTACACCATCAATTGTTTTCTTTGAGTGCATAATTTAGGGACACAAAGACTAGTCTCCTTCATCTTGACTGAATTGCCAATTAGCTTGACTAAAAGTCACTACTTGAGGAGTTTCTTTTGAGTAGTTGCTGCCACCCCTACTTCAAATTCTTTGTCATTCCTGTTGGCTCTAATACATCTATACAACCAAGTACCTGACTGGTTTCTGATCTGTACTGTATTAAGCTATACTAATCCAACTAATAAGTCTTTCTTATCAACCCATTGTCAATTTTTTAGTCTGTTGACCAACCAATTATCTCTTACTTGTAGTTTAAGAGCACCACAGACGCCGTCCAGCCATCCTGTTAATTCTCTTCTCAGCAATGGGGGGCCTGGGTAACATTAAATATCAACAATATATGTCTTGGTTATCCAAAACACTTATCAAGCTTCAATCAGAAGCTTTCACCAAAACCTCTCTCATCAGGAATAAAGAATGCAAGAATGACAACGCAAATTGACACGCCCCTGCCAAATTAAAGATTGGCCCCCAGGTTTCATATCACAACAGAGTTGTAGGACAGGCCCATAAGCTTGACAGCATCTGGAAAGGTCCCTTCAAAATCATTGAGAAGACCTCCCAATATGTTTACACAATCAAGGATCTGGCCAATGGATGACTCATTAATATATTCCACTCTAGATTTCTCAAGCCATATTTCTCTATTACTAATATTGGCTCACAATTAAGTTACTAAAATAAATTCAAAAATAAAAATAGGAATAATTACTTTATTTCAGGGGACCTAAGGGTCACCCTCATGGTACTTGGGGTCAACTTTGCCTTCCTCAAGCTTGCCTGCTTGGGAATTACCTTCTTGGGAACACCGCACCGCCTGATGTAGGATTTGAATGGAAACAAATGGGAATCTTCTTCCCTCCACAAACATGTAGATTGCCACCTGCAAACAAATATGCTGCTCTGCTTGAGGCATCTGGGAATACCACACAAAGAGGATAGGCACCTCTACATGCACAACGTCAACTTGCCAGAGTCCAGAATCCAAGGGAAAAAAGCAGGCCAGGACAAGGTAGTCCACCATGAAATTGGAGATGTAACAATAAGCAGGGGGAGAGGCGCCTTCAACCCCCCAGCTTATTCTGAACCTTCTCCCAATGGGCCGCCATATTGTCAGCATTGACCACTAGCAAACCAAGATTAGAGTTAACATTATGTCCCCACATAATGCCATCCCCCCAAATGACCTGCTGTTTGGCACCACTATTAATAGCAGCCCAAGTGCTTCTGGTCACCCAACAGATCCAATCATCATGGGCATCAGAGTTTTTTACCCCCAAGGACTGGTATATCAGAGGGAAGTCAGCCAAGGGGCTAAACCAGGTAGAGAAACCCCACAAACCATGGTCTAAAAGGTACCCTTGGAAAGCCTGATCCACACTCTCTACATCACCTGTCTCTGCCAGCAGCTCAGCCAGCCCATTGCAAAGTTGTCCTGCCATCTCCTTGTCCTCCACTGCATGAAATCCTTCTCTGAAATTAGTGATCCTCTATTTTAGATCAGTTCTTGGGCACCAGGCTATTGCCACATAAAGGAACTGGGGAATTATGTCCACTCCCCAATATAGTTGAGTAATGGAGAACCCCTTGTCCTCTATACCAAACAACGGGGAAGACTCCAGTTCCAACTGGTAGCCTGTTTGGGTACAAAGAGAAAAGGCACCAGAAGGCAGGTCCATCACCAAGTGTTGAGGTCGTGTCTGGGCGGCTCCCTGTTGTACTTTGCCAACGCGCTGCTCCCCTCCAGAGGCTTGGTGTCCCCCTGTCTCCCCCTCCACTGGAATCTCCTCACTGTTTTCCCCAGTATGGTCCCCCTCTACTAAGGAACAGGAATAGGTCAAACTCTCTAGTCCTGACCACTGGGAACCAGTCTCATCTTGACAAAGCTCATGAAGCAATGCCACCTTGGCCTCTTTGGATAGCCCACAAAAATGGCGCCTATCTTCTTCTGACATCTGTGCCACTATCCGGTGGGCATCTGTCTTGTTACTTTCACCGGAGTAATTTGAGTTATTGCTCATATTCCAGTGCTAGAAATGTTTGCAAAGAATATATAGCTCAGTCAAGTGGGGGAAATGTCAGAAAATCCTGATCTATCAGGGTTAACTGATCCATATTCTCATCACTGAAGCTATGGGTCAACAATAGACGGTCCACAGTCAGATGCAAGCCATCTATTCTGGAATACAGAGAAGCTATATCAAGACTATTATAGTTTGCAATCCAGAAGACACCTGAGACATTCCAGGTCACAGGTCATTGAGCAATCAAGAAGCTTTTATAATTAGGTGCTAGACATTTGGGATTTCAAAAATAGATGCAATTCCGCCAAACAAAAATAAAGAAAGGAAATTACAACATCATGTTTCACCAAGAAATGGGACAGAAGACCGCCCATGCGCTTTGTGCATTAGACCGAGCACAAGACAGGACCCTGCCTTATGGATGTCAACTTAGTTAGGCTCAACTAAGTCAAGGGATATCCAGGCTGAAGAGGAGAAATCAGTAGCTTAGGATATTACCTCATTCCAAAACCTTATTTGTGTTTGGAATCCAACTCTGGGAGTGAAACTAGTAGCTTGGGGATGATAGGCTAGCTAGTAAGAGTTATCTGCAGCTAGAAGCCAGTCTGGCTGCCATCTTTACACTATAAAAAGCCCTTCCAAGATCACTTGGAAGGCAGAAAAATAATAATCATCAACATTACTACTAAACCAAATAGTAGTAGTGTCAAGTATAAAAAGCATATTATTGATACTTCCAAAATCCTGCCAAACCACCTCAGCCGGTGTTGCGTCCCAAAGACCACAGAAATCTCCCTTTACTTGGCTCCAGTAACAACAGAACTCTGCCAGTTGCTGCTTTCTCCCACACCAATTGGAAGCACATCTGTCCCCATACATATATCCCAATCTCAACATGCATAATACCTTTAATAAAAACAATAACTCTTCTTAAAGAACACAAAATCTTGACAGTCAACATTGAACCTTTTAGTGCAGGTGCTGTTGACTTTATAAAATACATTGTTATATGCATTGCTTTTACTTCAACCAAACTTGAATGGTTAAAAATCCAAGCTGGAGTTTGTCAAGTATTGTGGATATCAATTTTCTTGGATGTGGAATATTGTTTATCATTGTGGCTGGTCAGATTATGAATGTCAAAAATAGTATATTTTGTGTTTTTACTGTCATAAAAAGAGCCAAATGCACCGTAATTTGATGTGAATGTCTAACATTAATAGGTTAGGCCTTGGGTGCCTGAGTTGGTTGTCATATAGCTTAGAAACCTCTGGCACTTGACAAAATTGGGTGCCTGAGTTGGCTGACAGAATTGAAGTCATCTTTGATGATGCCCAATTCAGCCTAACCCTTATGAAGGAAAAGTTCAGATCCCTGGTTGAAAAAGCCTGTGCCCAAAACTTCAGGTGGGGTCAAACAGTACCAGGTGCCCAAAAACACTTAAAGGAGTTATCCTCTGAGTCTATGATATCCCAAAAGAGTATCCAGTGAAAGGACATCCAAGTCCCTCCACATCTTTAGCCCCCAAACTTATATCTCCCCCATCCCCCATTTATCTTGGCTATGTTCCTCTTTAACGTTGTCTTGAACCACAAATAAAATTATGTTTCCTTAAAAAAGGTGCCTGAGTTGGTTGAGGTGCTCAACTTGGCTCCAGAGACTCAGGTTTGAATCATGTTGCTTTTGCTTGCCCTGCCTCTATGTTTTTTGTAATGGTGATTCATTGGACCCTACCTGTAGTTGGATTTTCAACCAGAGCTAGCTGGACAATCCAAAAAGTGATGCGACAACATTAAATTGACCCTCCCATCCTCAATTCCCTAAGACTGTGGTCCTTTATACTGCCGCTCATCAGAGCTTCAATAAATTTCTATTTAAAAAATAACATTATTAGAAAGTTTTCTCATATATTAAATAGTTTTTCTAATTTTAAATCTCTATCAATTTACAGCAAGAAAAAATATCCTTGTAGATCTGACTTCATGTAATTAAGCTTTTATATCATTAATATATATTGTTATAACTGTGCTGTTTTAGCAAAGTTACAAGGAGAAATATTTAGAAACTAGATAATATTCTTTATTGAGAGATAGTGATTATATAGTTATTGTTAATCATGGATAACAGGAACATGATAGCATTGATCACACTGTGGAATGTTGAGGGGAGTGGCTTGATCCTTGTAATGAGTCAAGCGCCAAAACAAGTCACCCACTGAGAGTGATCAGCTTTTATTCATGTTATTGTATTTGGTAATTTGAGTTGTCTTCCTAACTTGGCTTCAGGTGAATGGATAATTGGGTCGCAGGTCACAAACCCGCTTACTTGGAACCTTGCTGGCAGGTTGAGCCTGCTGTTTTGACATCCCCCAGCTGAGAGTTGGCCTCCTCTGGGGGCAAGTTGTTAGGGAGGTTATCAGGAGCCCAGGAGCCATACTATACTAGCTGTTGTTTGATGGCAGGTAGCACAGTCTCTTGTTGTTTTTGTCTTGCCTTGCAAGGCCTGAGGCAATCATGGTAGAGGATGTTGTCTTGTTTTTGTTTCAAGAGTCCTTGCACAAGGTAAGTGTTGCTTTTGTTTACTTTTAGGATGACAACAGGGCCAACTTTATCTGGCTGTAGTTTACTCTTGTTGTTATTCATGACCCAGACCTTGTCACCAACCTCATGTCTGTCTTTGATGGGGGAAGAGGTCTTTTGTAGACGCTTTTCTTCTTTTTCTAATTGGTTGCTATTGGCCTGTATGACCTGGGAATCTGAGCGGGGAGGAATCTTGTCTGGCATCTCCAGCTTAGGCCCTGATAGTGCCTGGATGATATTAGGTTGTGTTCCATATACTAGCTCAAAGGGGCTTTTTCTGGTGGATCTGTTCACACGGGTCCAGAATACAAGTAATGCAGTTGGTAGATGCTTGTACCAGTCCTCAGGTCTCCCGGCGGTGAGCTTGGACAAGGCTTGTACAAGGCTGCCATTCAGCTGCTCCACGCGTCCATTGGCCTGAGGGTGGTAAGGTGTTGTCACTGTGTGCTGCACCCCATTCTTGATGAGGTATAGATTGGTATCTTCAGAGGTCAATTCTTTGCCTCCGTTGGTTATCAGGAGTTCTGGCTTTCTGAACTTGCTGATGATTTTTTTCCTATGAAGCGCTGCACGTCATTACCAGTGTGTGTTTTAACTGCTTGGGCTACTGGCCACCGCGTGGCAAAGTTGATGGCAGTGATAATGTACTTTTTGTCATTGTGTTTCCTGTGCATGGGCCTCACAATATCCAGGGCCCATACTTTAAATGGTAATTGTGTATGGATGGGTAGTACTGATTAAGGTGGGGTCTCACTCTTTGCAAATTTTTCACACACTTTGCACTGGTCCAAAACCTCTTGAACGTCTCCATACAAGGTTGGCCACCAGGCCTTGTATTTTAGGAATTTGTAAAGGTTACAACTCTTTGTGTGTCCCAGGTCTCTGTGATAGTGCAAGATGGTATTAACTTGCTGGTGTGTAGGAATTTATGGGACGGTTTTCCTGTTGGACATCTTTTGGTGTAGGGTTCCATAGACGTTGGTGAATAGGTTCTTGCTTTTAATGACAGTCTCTCTTGTTATGTCTGTAGTACTGGGGGGGAATCCTTCATCTTTTTTACGCAGCACCAGGAGAGGCCAGTCTGGGTTGAGCCCATTCTTGCCCCTTGTGGCTCTAACGTATAGTTGTGACAGTGCGTCAGCCATAGCCAGCTCTGGGCCCAGCTTATACTGTATAAGCATGTTGAACCTTTCCAGAAGCTCTATCTATTGGGCTTGTCTGCGGGACAGGTTTGCTTGGGTCTTGAAGTAGATGAGTGATTTGTGGTCTGTCAGGGCTGTGAACTCTTCTTGTCTGTTGTGAATGCCGCTATTCACCACACTTTGATTTTGCCTTT